>JAJPUD010004683.1:60486-106681 GCA_023553655.1 Myrmecobius fasciatus
TTTTTTTACTTTCAATTTTACTAATCTCTCCTTTTATTTTTAGGATTTCAAGTTTGGTATTTGATTGGGGGTTTTTAATTTGTTCTTTCTCTAGCTTTTTTAGTTGCAAGCCCAATTCATTGATTTTCTCTTTTTCTATTTTATGCAAATAAGCATCTAGAGATATAAAATTTCCCCTTATTACCGCTTTGGCTGTATCCCACAAATTTTGGTATGTTGTCTCATTATTGTCATTCTCTTGGATGAAATTAGTAATTGTGTCTGTAATTTGCTGTTTCACCCATTCATTCTTTAGGATAAAATTATCTAGTTTCCAATTGGTTTTTGATCTATTTTCTCCTGGCCTTATATTGCATGTGATTTTTATTCCATCATGATCTGAAAAGAATTCATTTATTATTTATGCCTTCCTGCATTTGATTTTGAGGTTTTTGTGTCCTAACACATGGTCAATTTTTGTATAACTTCCATGGACTGCTGAGAAAAAAGTAAACTCCTTTCTGTCTCCATTTAATTTCCTCCAAAGATCTATCATACCTAATTTTTCTAACATTTTGTTTACCTCCTTAACTTCTTTCTTATTTATTTTGTGGTTTGATTTATCAAGTTCTGAGAGAGGGAGGTTGAGATCCCCCACTGTTATAGTTTTGTTGTCTATTTCTTCTTGCATCTCTCTGAACTTTTCCTCTAGGAATTTCCATGCTATACCACTTGGTGCATATAGGTTTAGTATTGATATTGCTTCATTATCTATGGTACCCTTTAGGAAGATAGTCTATCTTTCCTTTTACTTTTTCTGAGATCAGGATTGCTATCCCTGCTTTTTTTTTTTTGTTCACCTGAAGCATAATGGATTCTGCTCCAGCCTTTTACCTTCACCCCTGTATGTATCTCTATGTTTTAGATGTGTTTCTTGTATACAACATATTGTTGGATTCTGGTTTTTAATGCAGTCTGCTTATCTGTTTCTGCTTTAAGGGAGAGTTCATTCCATTCACATTCACAGTTAAAATAACTAATTTTGTATTTCCTGCCACCTTATTTACCCTAGCTTATCCTTTCCTCTTTCTTATCCCCTTATCCTCCTTCCTACTATTTTGCTTTTGATAACCACTTCCCTCAAACAATCCTTCCCCTTTAGAGCCCCATCCATCCCTTTTCCCCCCCTTTCCCTCCTGTTTCCTTATAAGTATGTCTATTATTCCCTCAGAGCCAAATCTGATGAGATGGAGATTAACCCAATTCTCATTCCCCTCCCTTTTTTCCCCTCAATCATTATAGGTTTTCTTTGCCTCTACATGTGATGTAATTTCCCTTATTTTACCTCCTTTTCCTCTTCTTCCAGTGTTATCCCTTTTCTACCTCTAATTTCTTTTTCAGTTTATCATATCATAATAATCATAAAATCACAGTAATCATATCATAATCATAATGTAATAATAGATTCATAAAATCAACCCTCATTCTATAAGTATCTATAACATAAATATAGTTCTCAAGAGTTTTTTGGTTTTTTTTCTTGTTACCTTTTTATGTTTCTCTTGTGTTCTGTGTTTGTAGATCAAATTTTTTGTTCAGTTCTGGTCTTTTCAGTAGAAATAGGTGAAATTCTCCTATATCATTGAATGACCATCTTCTACCCTGGAAGATAATGCTCATTCTAGCTAGGTAACTTATTCTTGGCTGTAATCTAAGCTCCTTTGCCCTTCAGAATATCTGATTCCAGGCCCTTCGATCCTTCAAATTAGAAGCTGCTAGGTCCTGTGTGATCCTAATTGTGGTTCCCCGATATTTAAATTGTTTCTTTCTGGCTTCTCATAATATCTTTTCCTTGGTATGATAGTTTTGGAATTTAGCCACAATATTTCTGGGGGACTTAATTTTTGGGTTTCTTTCAGGAGGTGATCGGTGGATTGTTTCAATAAGTATTTTGCCTTCTGGGTCTAAAATGTCAGGGCAGTTTTCTTTTATGATTTCCTGGAAGATAGTGTCTAGGTTCTTTTTTTCATCATGGCTTTCAGGAAGCCCTATAATCCTTAGATTGTCTCTCCTAGATCTATTGTCCAAGTCAGTTGTTTTTCCTAGGAGATATTTCATGTTTTTCTCTATCTTTTCATTTTTTTTTTTGTTTTTGCTTGACTGATTCTTGAAGTCTTGATGAGTCATTAATTTCCAATTGTTCGATTCTAATTTTTAATTTCTTATTTTCTTCAGTTACTGTTTTTAGTTCCTTTTGCAATTGACCATTTACATTTTTTGTTCATTGCATTCTTTTTCCATTTTTTCTATTTTATTTTGCAGTGATCTCATTTCGTTTCCCCATGTTTCTTCTAACTCTCTTTTAAGATGTTTTATGCAATCTTCAAAGAAAGCCTTGTGACATGGAGGCCAGTTTATGCCTTTCTTTGGGGCTTTTTCTGGAGTTGCTTTACCTTTAGGGGCCTTAGGATTTGAGGTCTGTTCTTCCCTCTCTCCATAAAAGTTGTCTATGGTGAGAGCTCTTTTTGGTTTTTTATTCATTTTTTATTAAAGGTGTGAGGTCTGTTTAAGGCAAAGGTGGTACAGCTGCTTTAATTTGCCCTAGGGCAGTTCTGCTGATTGAGTTATTTCAGGAACTGGGCAGTTCTGCTGATTGAATTATTTCTGGTGCTGATCAGTCCTGCTGATTGATTGATTGATCGCCCTAGGGTGCTGTGTAATGGCAGCTAGGTCCGATGCTCATCAGGGGTTCAGTGGTTCACAATCTACCCCCCACAAAAGGCAGACCCTCCAAACCACCTGCCCACCATCAGGACAGATTGGCCCAAGAGGCCCGCAGAAGACTCCCAGGTGTGTGAAAAGCACAACGCTCCCACTCCTGTTCCGACTCCTGTTGCAGCTCACTGCTCCAGCTCCCTGCCCTGGTGTCCCTGTGCTGCAGTCTGGGTTCAGCAGACCACCCCCCTGCCCAATTTCAACAGACCTGTTTTGAAGTTCTTCCAGAGTATCTTCTTCTAGAATCGTGTTGTCCTCCAGATATTGTGGATTTTTTTGCTTCAAAATCAGTCTAGAGGCTTCATATGTTGTTGGTTTGAGGGAAGGTTAGAGGAGGTTACAGAGACTCCTGTTTGATCTCCACCATCATGGCTCCACCCCCGGAAGGAAGTCCACTAAGGCCTTTCAATTTCACCTTTGCAATATCTCTTCAATGTATGCCCTTCTCTCCTCTGATACTGCTACTACTCTAAGGCAAGCCCTCATTACTTTTCACCTTGATTACTGCAGTAGTCTTTTTATGGGTTTGCCTGTCTCAATTTTCTCCCCATTCCAATTCATCTTTCATTTGGACAGAAAATAATTTTCCTAAAGTTAGATCTGATCATCCATTCTGCTAACATCCAAAATACTAACAAATTAATGATTCCCTACTGTGTCCAGGAACAAATACAAAATGTTTTGTTTGGCATTCTAAGACCTTCTTAACCTAATCCCCTTCTACCTTTCCAGTCTTCCTACACTTTACTCACAACATGTATTCCTTAATCCAGGGACAATAACCTTTTAGCTGTTCTATAAACAAGAAACTTCATTCTTTAGTTCCAGGTACTCTCCCAAATGCCAGATGCTCTCCTTCTTCTGCTTCAACTACTGACCTCTCTAGATTCCTTAAGATCCCAACTAAAATCTCACCTTCTCCAGGAAGCTCTCTCCAATTCCTTTTATTCAATTACCTTGCTCTGCTATTTATTTCCTAATTACCTGGTCTTATAGCTTGATTTGTATTTATTTATTTTACTGAGGCAATTGGACTTGCTCAGGATCACACAGCTTGATGTGTATTTATTTGTTTTCAAGTACTGAGTTCCTTGAGAGCAAGAATAATGTTTTGCCTCTTTTTGTATCCTCCATTCTTAACATAGTAGGTACTTTATAAATGTTTACTGATTGATTGAATCAGTGTTTTAAAAAGCAATTGAAGGGCATAATGGTAAATATTTAACAATGTCTTCCCCCAAAATATGTAAATCCAATTTATGTTTAATCTACATTATTAACATTCTTAAGTCTAAGCAGTAAACAAAACAGTAAATCAAGAACTCATTTGTAGCTATTACAGATTTCTAAGGTATTTATTTTCATACTCAAAATTTCACACCTGGTTTGAATATTACAGCTGGTTTCAGCATACCCCTTAATAAGATAAATGAAAATAAAAAAGTTAAAAGGATTGTTCCTGTTCTCAAAGAGCTTGTGACATAGTGTAAAAATAAAGAAAAAAATAGGAAACAATTAGAGAAATATTAAGTGCAACTATATAACTCTCATCTGTCCAATATTTTTTTAAAGAAAGTATTGCCAGTCCTTGGCTTGCATCCAAAAAAGGATTTACATTCAGATATAGGTCAGCAGAAGGCATTTTAAGTAAAGAGGCACCATCTGCTTAGTTCTCTCATCATCTGGATTTGCCATAGATGGATCTCCTTGTTTATATGACATCTCTCTTTTCATAGGACTTCTTTTTTAAATTCCTTCCTTTACTCATTCCATAACTCTAAATGCTTCTAGTTTCCTTTTCCACATATTCTTAAAAGATTTACTTGCTGAAAAAGATGGAAGAAGCCTGATCTCTCTTCTGGAGAAATCAAGTTTGTGATTCATAGAAAGAAAAAATAGAGAGATGTATTAACGCAGATTATAAGGAAGAAGCAACATGAGGGAATATATAGCTTCCCCACAACAGTGATGAAAGAAGAGCTGGAAAAGAACATGATATCTCCAGTATATCAGAATAAGACAGAGAACTACTGTGCAAGTAATGGCAGGTGACTTAAGGATCAACAGTTGCATTTTAACGAAAGACAGTTTATATATAAAATCTGTGCTGGAAGTAATAAACACAATGATTTCAACAATGTAAATGGAAAGAAAAGTAACAACAAAATAAGTAAAATTGCAAAAAAGAAATGAGGCAAAGAAGAGATAAGGGAAAACATTTTTCTCTATTCCTTTGGTAAAGGAAGTAAAGGAGAAGAATAAATGAAGAATATTAAATGTAACAATAAACTTTCTGATGTTTTGGTTAGTTTTGCTGAAACTTTTTCTCGCTTTTTTTGGTAAGTTTATTTGTTGTGAATAAACATTGCTTTATGAATCATATTGGGAAAGAAAAATCAGAGAAAAAGGAAAAAAAACCATGAGAGATAAAAAAAATTAAAAAGAACACATCATGTGTTGATTTACATTGTTTCCTTAATTTTTTTCTAAATGCAGATAACATTTTCTGTCCAAAGTGTATTGAGATTGCTTTGGATTATTGAATCAGTGAGACAAACCAAACCTTTCAAAGTAGATCATTGCACATTCTTACTGTTCCAGTGTACAATGTATTCCTGGTTCTGCTTGTTTTGCTCAGCATTAGTTCGTGTAAATTTTTCTAGGCCTTTCTATAATGAGCTTGCTCATTTTCTATAGAACAATAATATTCCATTATCTTCTTGTACCACAGCTTATTCAACCATTCCTCCATTGGTGGGTATTCACTCTTTTTACAATTCTTTGCTACTACAAAAAGAGCTACTACAAACATTTCTGCACATGTGAGTCCTTTTCCCTCCTTTATGGTTTCCTTGGGATAAAGAAACAGAAATGGCACTGCTGGGTCAAAGGGTATGAACAGTTTTATATCCCTTTGGACATAGTTCCAGATTGTTCTCCAGAATGGTTGGATCATTTCACAACTCTATCAACAATGTATGAGTGAACCAGTTTTCCCACATTCACTCCAATATTTATCATTATCTTTTCTTGTCATCTTAGCCAATCTGAGAGGTGTGAGGTGGTATCTCACAGTTATTTTAATTTGCACTTGTCTAATCAATAATGATTTAAAGCAATTTCATATAAATATAAATGGCTTTAATTTTGTCATCTGAAAATTTTCTGTTCATATCCTTTGATCATTTATCAAAGGGGGAATGACTTGTATTCTTATAAGTTTGACAGAGGTCACTATATATTTTAGAAATGAAGCCTTGATAAATTCTGATTGTAAAGATTTTTCACAGTCTTGCATTTTTCTTTTAATTTTGTTTCTGAGGGTTTTGCTTGTGCAAAGTCTTTAATTTAATGTAATCTAAGTTGTCCATTTTGCTTTTCATAATGATTGCACTTCTTTGGTCATAAATTCCTCCCTTCTCCAAAGATCTGAGAGGTAAATTATCCCTTGTTCTCCTAATTTGTTTATAACATTATCTTTTATGCCCAAATCATGCATCAATTTTGACCTTATTTTGGTATGGGGTGTGAGATATATATAGGTCTATGCCAAGTATCTGATATATTATTTTCCAGTTTTCCCAGCAATTTTTGTTCAAATAATGAATTCTTATTCCAGAAATTGGAGTTTGAGGGTTTATCAAATACTTGATAGGGAATTATTGTGTCATGTGAATCTAATCTATTCTATTGATCCACCAATCAATGAGTGCTGCTTTATAATTTAGTTTTAGGTTTGGAAATGCTACGCCACCATCCTTTGTAATTTTTTTCATTAATTCCATTAATATTCTTGATCTTTTGTTCTTCCAGATGAATTTTATTATTTTTTCTAGTTCTATAAAATAATGCTTTGGCAGTTTAATTGTTATGGCACTGAACAAATATACCAATTTAGGCAGAATTGTCATTTTTATTATACAAGCTCTATCTACCCATGAGCAATAGATATTTTTCCAAATGTTTTTCCAATTGTTCCAATTAGATCTGATTTTATTTGTGTGAGAAGTGTTTTGTAATTGTGTTCATATAGTGCTTGGGTTTGTCTTGGCAGATAGATTCCCAAATATTTTTTCAGCAGTGATTTTAAATGGAATTTCTCTTTCTATCTTTTGCTAATGGGCTTTATAGGTAATATAGAAATGCTGATGATTTGTGGGGATTTTTTTTATATCCTATAACTTTGCTAAAGCTCTGATTTGTTTCCAGTAGGTTTTTGTATGATTTTCTAGGTAAGTATATCTCCATATCAATTGCAAAGAGTGATAGTTTTATTTCCTCATTGCCTATGGTAATTTCTTTAATTTCTTTTTTTTATTGTTAAAGCCAACATTTCTAGTACAATGTTGAATAATAGTGGTGATAATGAGCATCCTTGTTTCACCTCTGATTTTATAAGGAATGCATCCAGTTTCTTTCCATTACAATAATGCTTGTTGTAGGTTTTAGATAGATCCTGCTTATTATTTTCAGGAAAACTCCCCTTATTCTTATGTTCTTCAGTGTTTTTAATAGGATTGGGTGCTGTATTTTGTCAAAAGGATTTCTGCATCTATTGAGATTATCATATGATTTCTGTTCATTTTGTTATTGCTATGGTTGATTATGATAATAGTTTTCCTGATATTGAACCAGCCCTCTATTCCTGATAGAAATTCTACTTGGTCATCATGAATTATCTTGGTGCATACATATTTAGTATCTTTACTATTTCATTGTTCATGGTACCCTTTGTCAAGATTTACTTTCCTTCCTTATCTCTTTTAATAAGATCTATTTTTACTTTTGCTTTATCTGAGATCAGAATTGTTACCCCTGCTTTTTTTTTTTTTTACTTCAGCTAAAGCATAATAAATTCTGTTTCAGCCTTTTACCTTTACTCGCTATTTGTCTCTCTATGTCAAATGTGTTTCCTGTAAACAACATATTATAGAATTCTGTTTTTTAATCCATTCTGCTACTTGCTTCCAATTTATGGGAAAGTTCATCCCATTCACATTCACAATTATGTTTCCTAGTTCTATATTTCTCTTAATCCCTTTTTTTCCCCTATAAACACTTTTGTTCTCTCTTTCCCCCTTGTCCTCAGGATTGTTTTGTTTGTTTGTTTGTTTTGCCTTCCAGAATATGGTATTCCAGGCTTTCAGATCCTTTATTGTAGAAAATGCCAGATCTGGGGTAATCCTGATTGTTGTTCCTTGATATTTGAATTCTTTTTGTCTGGCAGCTTACAATATTTTTTCTTTGAGATTATAATTTTGGAATTTCTCAACAATGTTGCTTAAGATTTTCCTTGTGGGATCTCTTTCCAGAGGTGATGGATGGATTCTTTCAGTGTTTCTCCCTCTGAGGGAATATTGGCGTAGTTTTCTTTAATGGCATTTTATAGACTGCTATACAGGCTCTTTTTTTCATCGTGGCCTTCAGTTAGGCCAGTAATTTTTAAATTGTCTCTTCTGGATCTATTTTCTAGGTTGTCTGTTTTGCCAATGGGGTATTTTACATTTTCTTCCATTTTTTCATTCTTTTTAGTTTGTTTGGCTGATTCTTTCTCTCTCATGAAGTAATTAGCTTCCATTTTCCCTGTTCTAGTTTTTAATGTGTGGTTTTCTTTAGTTATTTAATTTTCTATCTCTTTTCCCATTTGATTTAATCTACTGTTTAAGGAGTTTTCTTCTGACATTTTTTCCCTTCCTTTTCTAAGCTGTTAATTCTCTCATACACACCTCCCATTTCCTTTCTCATTTTTTTTTCCTTCTACCTTTCTTATTTGCCTTTTGAAGCCTTTTATGAGCATTTCCAAGAAGCCTCTTTGGGCTTGAGAACAATGTATTTCACTCTTTGAGATCTCTTCTGTAGACATTCTGTCCTCATCTGAGTGTGTTTTGGTCTGCCCTGTCACAATAGTAGCTTTCTACACTCAAGGTTCTTTTTTGTTTCCTGCTTATTATCTTTCCTTTTCTCTTGGTATTTCCTCTTTTTTTACTTTTATGGTTGAGCTCTGTTCTTGGGGTAAAGGGGGCACTTTCCCAAGCTTGCATTGTACCTCTCAGCCTTGCTTTTGAGCACAGGGGCTCCTTGCGTTTGTAGGAAGTAGCTTTGGATTTTTTTTTTAATCAGGAAACAACTTGGTTTCCCAGAGTTTACCTTCTGAGGTGGGACTGGAAGTTGCCATATCTGCTCCTCTACTAAACCAGGACTGAGGGTCTTAGTTGCTGATATACTGTGATTAAGGCCCTATCACTAGTTTTCCCAGAATCGATCTTACCTGAGCTAAACACTCTTTTTATTGCAGTGAGAATGTCCTTTGTTGAAGTTTTTTTTTTCCATTCTATCTTGAATTGAAGAGGGGTTTCATTCCATCAGACTCTTTTCAGAGTCTTGGTTTCATGTGGTGTTTGAGGGAAATGGGAGAGCTGGAGCACCTTCCTGACTTAATTCTGCTATCCTGGCTCCACCCCTGGAAGTTTCATTTTTTCTTCCTTTAAAAAAATCATTATTATAAGAAATAGTATTCCAGGGTCTATCTATCTTCCAGGAGAAATAATAAACCAAGAATGTGAGTGATGTAAAAAAATAATGAAATTTATTTTAAAAAAATATATGAAGATCTAGCCTTTTTCCACAGCTATTGGGAAACATACTAGAAACTGAACGTTTCAACAAATACTTGTTTACTTATTAACTGTTGTAGATGGATGTATTCAATCCATATGTGCAAAATGATATGTGTGTGAAAGGTTATGGAAGTGCGTATTTCATACAGTTACTTTCCTGCTCAAAAATCTTTGTGGCTCCCTGTTTTATCTAGGATAAAATAATTTATTTTAGCTAACATTGAAAGGCTTCACAGTTTGGCATGAATCTCGCTTTCCAGATAGAGCTCATGTCATTTCATCTTTCATAAGCTCTATCTCCCAATAAAATTGGCCAACTATTTCACACACACACACACACACACACACACACACACACCTATTTGTACACATACATGTCTATATACATACCTTTATGTGTGTGTATGTATATATGTATGTGCCTTTGCATAAGCTGTTCCCAATGCACTACTTTAGGATAGGGATAGAACTGGAAAGTCATGAGTGAACTGCAAAACCAACTGAGACTATTCCAAAGCAAAGAAACTCTGATATAGACCCAGGAAAGAACCCCACATTAATTGATCTGGAACTAAGTTTTAGATTATTGGGCAAAGGGAGAATAAAAGTAGTTTTTAGGACTCTGGTAAAGAACTTATAACCCCAGGAAAACTCTTTTTTCTACTAATTTTAATTTTGCAAGCAGTTTTGATCTTGTCTATCTTTGTATACTGCATTTTAACTAATTTGAGAACTGCTTCAACTTGAGGGTATAAGAATAGGATTTTAGTAAACTAGAAATAATTTGTTTGAATCCTTGAGCTTCAAGCAATCTATTGTACCAGATACTTAAGAGCAAACTGGACACCTGAACTGATCTTTCTCAACTTCCTCATAGAATCCTGACTTTCCTCAATGGAATTTAGGTGTCATCTTTTATATAATACTTTTCCTGATTCAGCCAATTCAGCATTTTTTGTGTGCATCATGGACACTTCTGGTAAAGAAACTGTGAACTCCTTAAAATCAGAGGTCATAGATTATTCTTCTTTTATATTCCTTATAGTCCCCATCATATTGCTAAACACATACTTGGTAATTTACTGATTGATCATTTGATAGGTCTCAGAACTTGTAGGATCATATTTCTTTCCTCCTATTCTTTGACCTCCATCAACTGATAAACTGAGAGAAGGCAAAGCAACTATAGATGTGCAACATTAATTTTGTAAAATGATACTAACATCCCGTTCTGGGTGATGTATGGTTTGCTCAGAGAACATTTGGTATCTGTTTTAGCAGCAATCCTTTGTTACATGGTTTTATGAACTCTTAAAAAATGAGAACACCTAGGCCAAACTTATCATCTTCAGAGGGAATTCACAGCAAATCAATTATACCTCACAAAAAGACTGTAGGCTGATCCAGATTGAAATAAAAGCTCATTTTAAAAAGTCTTAATTTAATGATAGTGTGTCTTATAAAATGATTAAACTATTAAAAAAATCTCTGGCTAATTTGATTTCAAAAGATATTTTATCTTAGGTTCCTCTAATCTTATAAATTGTGGCATGATTTCAAAATCTATCAACCTCCATGAATGAAAAATCAATCAGGAAACATGATGGCTAAATCAATCAAATTATATTATGGAGGTTGACATCCTTTCATTTCTATGCATAAAAAGCTGCTTGAAACTACTGTTAACTTCTCTTCATACTACTAAAAAGCAAAATAATGGAGGAATGTTAAACACTATTGTTTTATCACCCTAACTAATTATTTTAGCTTTGACTTAAATATATATGAATATCTTCAACAATGAGTTGTTGGGAATATTTTACTTTCTTTTACCATGCCTTTATTGAAATGATACTACAATGGCCTGAGAAAATAATGAATCTGTAGCAACCAATTAGTTTGCTTATTTATGAGCCTGTTTCAAATATTATAAATGAAAGAATAAATCATTAAAAATATCTGTTCAAGAAGATGATTTAATATCAATTAAGAAAGAAAACATTCTTATTGTCTAGGCAGAATGATTTCCTATTATACCTTCCTTTTCCCACATAGACTCCTCAATCATTATGATTGTCACTAAGTTGTAATAATCATTATAAGTATTAAGGGTCTATTATGCACATGGGGGATCTGTTAAGTATTGAACAAAGAAATATACAAAATAAGTTAAGCAGACAGTTTCTGTTCTCTAGAAACTATATCTTATGCATAATACAGAAAACATTTCTTTTGTTGTTGATGGTTATGGAACTGATGATCATGTGTTAGAGATGCTGCATAAGGGAGTCATCGCTTCATTGGTTGAGAAATGACTTTTCATGTTCTAAGCATAATGAATAGAGTACTGGATCTAGAGTCAGGAAAACCTTAGTTCACATCCCACCTTGGACACTTATTATAGTTGTTTGACCCTGAGCAGGTCATTTCAACTCTCTAAGTCACTAAACTGTAAAACATAGATAAAATTGTAACTATATACAGGGTTATAGAAAGATCAAATGAGATAATACATATGAGATAAACATTTTCAAACCTTCATTTGCTACACTGCTTCCAGTGGGAATTTTTTTTGTTTTATTTTTACTTTTTAAAACCTGTATTTTATTTCTGAATTAAAATCTGTTTCATTCAACACAGTGTCTGGGTATTAGCAACCACAGCAATAGTTGATCATCTACTCTCATGATCAAATCTCAGTCCATTCTATTTGTGGCTTGCATTTTAAATAGAATTACAGATAGCTCCTTTAAAATGAAGAAAAAACTATAATAATATGGAATGTATTTTTGAGAAATAATATAAAATGATAACATATTTTAGGAACCCACGCTACAATTAGATAGAATGTGTTAATTCATACTCATTCCTTAAAGTTCTAAATAATTTAGTCTTGGCTGAACTTTTAAAAGTAAGTTTTCTTATAATCCTATGGTTTCTATTTTTCCTTACCTCATCACTGATTTTCAGTAAGCAATGGAAATGCATATATATGTTTTCATCTACCTAACACCAAGGCAGCTAGGTGGCTCAAAGGATAGAGCACTGGATTTGGAGGCACTCCTGGCACTTACTAGCTATTTGATCCTCATCAAGTAATTTAATTTTTTTTGTCTTGATTCATTGGAGAAGGAAATGGCAAATCACTCCAGAATTTTTTCAAGAAAACACCATGGATAGTGTGGTTCAAGAGGCCATAAAGAGTCAAACACCCACATTAAAACACACACAGATACTGATTGCTATTAGTTCTTCATTTCAAAGTCAAATGACATCATGGGGTGATATCATGACTCACTTAAAAATAGGATTTAAGTAAGATAGAGTTGCATAAATTTTTTTTTGTCTTACTCTCTCTTCCAGATTTATCAAAGTATAAAGATAAAACAAAAGTCAGAATGACTGGCAGTGGCCTGGGATGAAGTGGATGACTTTCACATCTTTGATGCATGAACAAACTTCAAGTGCTCCACAACACCTGTTTCAGCTTTCTTTGTAACTATTGAAATAAATTGTTCAAACGCATCCATTCCATTCGGGGAAGTCTTTACATGCTTGAGGTATTCATCCCTCTAACTCACCAACATGTTTGAGATCTGTAAGTTACCCCTCAACTTTGTCAATTGAGACAGCTTTATTGCACATGTTACCACTTTTTAGAGTCATAGGTAAAAGCAAGAGGAAAGTGGACACCAAAGGTAGATGAGCAGTCCTGAAAAGGGCTTGGGAAGTCCTCATACCAGAGGTACTTGTCCTCTATGAACACCTCATATACCCATACATATACATGTCCATAATTCTCTCTTTATATATAATTTTCAATATTACTGAGATATTTAGCATAAGCCCTTTGATATGAATTAGTATTTTTTTAAACTCTGATTTCTTTGATAACCCACTTAAGAACATCTTCACTGATAGATGATGTATATTAATTGGATAAGAGTAATTTTAAATCAAAAAGCCCTAGGAAGCCTCAGCATGGTTCAAGGGGCTAGGTAGCACAGTGATTTGAACACTGGATCTGGCTGGTCATAAAAATCTGAGTTCAAATCTGGCTTCAGATACTTACTGTGTGACTTTGGCAATGCTCTTAATCTCTGTTTCAGTCACCTCGTTTGTAAAATGAGGATAGTAATGGTACCTTCTCTCCAAAATTGTTGTGAAGATAAAATGAATTAATATTTATAAAACATTCTACAAATCTTAAAGTGATATATAAACAAAAGTTTTTGATGGTGGTGATTATTTAAGTTACTAAAATGGAAGACTTAGGTACCTTGGAAAGAAGACTGAAAGATCTTGGAAAAAGATCACTAATATGAGTAGATACAGTAGAGAGTGACAAAGAAAAATTTAATAATATCAACATTTTGTCAAATTAAACTTTCATATGTAAGATGGAGGGAACACTATCTTCTTTCTCATCTTCCTCATTATGTTGCCATATTGGATCCTTGGCATTTGATTTTATAGGCTAATTCTACTAGTACTCTAGTCCAGGTTACACAAGTGTTTTAATTCCCCCTTTGGGTGGAGGAAGACAAGGAACTTGCTCCAATACATAAGCACTATTTATGGCATTTTTTAAATAGTTATATATGTTCTGTTCTGAATTCTGGGTAACCTATAGTAATATATTTTGTTTCTAATTGAGCTGCAATTCACTTCATGAACTACAATTGAAAAAATTATAAAGCAATATTCCAGAAGTGGAAAGATGACTTACATCAGTGGACCTACGATGCAATTTCAATTCTTTCATTTACTATGTGTGAATCTGAGCAAATCACTGAACCTTTAAGGGCTAATATTGCTTCATTAAATATTTGCAATCTCTCCTAATTTCAAATCTATTATTCTGTGAAATTATGGTTTCATTAAAGAATCAAAGCACAATATCTACCATTGATGTGTAGAGAATAGCAGAGAGAAGAAAAGACAAGATAAAGAACCATTCTTAAAACAAAGTTGATCAAACTCAAAACTAAAGACTAATTGTATCACAATCATAAAACCTAGAGATTATCTAGTGAGCTGGGGGAGCAAGACTAAATTATTTTACTCAGGTGAAACTTAGCTGGGATTTGATTTTAGGATATCACTCTAGAATAAGTACCTTTCTATTATATTATAGTGACTACTTTAATGTGGTAAATTACACACAGCAGAATTAGATGGAGTTCCAAGTAAAATTACTAAAGATTTAGATAAAGAGAAGTTAAATAAATACAGAATTGAGTTCACACAAGTTTGCACCAGCTTATATAAATATCATAAATAATATAAATATATATCATAATATTAAATATAAATATAATATAAAGCTAAACTAGAATGATTGGCTATCATTTCAATCTGATTAATTAACTCAAAGAGAAAAAAAATTATATAAACTTTCTCTTGAATGGCTTGACGCCATAAACTGCTCCATTAAAAGGTGTCATTTTCTGGGCTCTGGTTGGTTAAATCTTTAGCCAGGGCCTATTGCCTGACAGGATAAGAATCCAGATTTAACCTGAAATAGATTCTCTAGGTGTAGCACATTGGTGTCCAAAGAAATATATAGCAAATCTTCATGTAACTGCCAACCAAAGATTTCCAGTCATGAAAGGTTTTTGTTCCTCAAGGCATCTATTTGTTACTAGGCAACACATAAAAGGATAAAAAGTCCCATCCAACCAAAAAACATCACTCCAAAAGATAACTACTTGCTTAAAATGCCTCTATCAAATATTCAGGCAATTTAAGTCAGTAGTCCATAATATAATTGTCTTTATGATGAAAATAATATTCCTTCCTCTATAACTGCAAGGACATTTGCTGATGTAGATTTTTATTATTAATGTGGATAATAAGAACTTTCTGGATACACCAATTATAATTGTCTTGGAAGTTAGGATTTTCAATCCCAAAGAAAAGCCAGTATAGCTAATGACATATGACTGCCATAGCTAACCTTGGAGACATTTTTGCTGCTTTATAACATATTTATTGACCTGTGATTGTAAGCTTGTTACTTTATTATCTTGATACTTTAAATTCTGCCGATGTCCAGTTAATTTTATGATGTAAGAAGATATTCAATTAGAAACCTGTCATGAAATTGAATTAATAACACGTTCTTCTAATTTGATTTTTCTGAAATGTTTCTTAAAGAATAATCTCATGTGAATAAAAAGTCAAGTTAGGGTTGTTGATGTTAAAATAAATTAGAAAAAAGAAGTTTCCTTTCATTTTCCTGCAATGTTCTTTTGATCTGTGTCAACTCAAACCTACAGGTCTATGCTTATGCCATTAAGAAAAAAAAAATAAAACAACTGAAGACATATCTCAAGACTTTAGACAATTAAACAATCAATTTTAACTATGGAGAAGTTTTTCATAATAAGTGGCTAAGAAAATAGTTTGAATGTGGCCAAATTTAAAAGCTAAATTTAGACATTATGGTATTTCAAAACTTTTAAATCTAAAATATTTTTAGGGTAAATATGTCTCTGCATACTGTGGAATGATTATCTATTTCATTCCCAGATTTACCATAAAACACCTACGCAGTTTACCAGAGACATTTCTCTGGGTCTTTTAGTATTTTAGACTCTTTTTGTGCAATACGTTAGTTGTATATTCTCCTCTGTTCTTCTGGTACAGGGTTTTTCTGGTTACAAAGGCACTTGATCATATCGTTTCTATTATATCTTGAAAGTGAACAGCAGGCTGAACTAACTCACATTCATTGTACATTGTTTCCTTTACCAGTTTAAAGTAACTTGTAAGTTTGATTCTTCTAAAATTGTGCTATCACATGCTTTCAGTCATAGAGCATCTTCAAAATAATATTAATGTTAGCAAGATGAGATTTACCAGCCAAGAGGAGATTGAAAACAATGCACAAGTCCTCAAATATGTCCAACCTCCTTTTTAGTCTTTGGGCCAGTTTAATTTATTTTCTGCAATACCTCAACATGAATATTCTCATGGACTAACTCAGTGGACAATCCATGTAACTGCATTCATTCAGTTGAACAAAAATACATTACTGTTGATTCCCAGTATGACCAGAGCAAAATACAATGATATTATAAATTCTATTGTTCTAAAAATTAAATTTCAATTAATGAAGCCAAAGATGGCATGAGATAGATTTTATGGTTTCCATTTCACACTGATGGAGAAATTGTAGTTCTGTAGTGTTAAAATCAAATAGAAATTGATTCCTCATGACTGCATATTGACTTAGCTAATCACAAATTCATATTGTCTGTGTTTTATTGTATTTTTATTTATTTTTTGTTCAACATTTCCCATTTATTTTTGATTATGATTGAGGTTTAACTCTGGAGTTTTGTAGTTATATATTCTAGCCATGAGTGTGACACTTCTATTATAGGCTACCCCATCTTGAGGGTTCACATTAATGATTATAAATCATTTTTAATTGTTTTTCATTTATATATTGCTAGCACAATCACTGTGGTGTTCTAGCTTCTACTCAATCTGCAAAAATTCATCCTCAAATAAGATCATTAGAACCTCTCCATCTATAAGGAATCTCTCTCCCATTTTGACTTCTCACAAAATATATTCATTAAAGTGTAGAAGACCTTAGATAAACACTTATATCCCTAAATTGACTATACCTCCTTTGGTAATGAGAATTTAAAAATGATTGAACAAAGTTATTTGCATCATTGCACTGATCAATGAATTCTGAATTTTTTTTACATAGACACAGGATACAACTTATTAGAGAAAATAATTTGAAATGAATTTCCTTCTAAATTTTATTTTAATAAACACATTTATGAGTATAATAAACATATTCATAAACCAAGATGGACTATAACTGTCTATATCTCAAAGTTTATTGTGACAACATGATGTGTTCTGATGCACAAAATAGAACTGCACATGTTTAACTGTATCAGATGGCTTGCTATCTTGGGGAGGGGGAAGAAGAGAAGGGGAAAAAATCTGGAACATAAGGTTTTGTAGGGGTGAATGTTAAAAACTAGTTTTTCATGCATTTGTAAAAATAAAATATTATTAAACATATAGTATAAATAAAGTGTAACCCCCTCAAATAAAATAAAGCTCTGACTCTTCTTGCCCTTCTTCTTCCCCTCCTTTAGCCATTTCAATAAACTCTAGTGCTTTCTGTCACTTTCAGGATCAAGTACAAAATCCTCTGATATTCAAACCCTAGTCCCCTTATCTCTCTCTCTCCTCTATTCATGTACCCTAAGATCCAGTCACAATGGCTTCTTTGCTGTTTCCTTACACAAGACACTCCATCCCTGAATTGTAAATATTTTTATTGACATTTCTCATGCTTTCAGTTCTCTTTCTTGTTACTTCCACTGTCAAGCTTCCCAAAATCCGAGGTAAATTTCCATTTTCTTCTCTTTTTTTCTTTTTTTTTTTTCTTTTTTTTTTTTTTTTTGCTGAGGCTACTGGGGTTAAGCGACTTGTCCAGGGTTACACAGCTAGGAAGTGTTAAGTGTCTGAGGCCAGATTTAAACTCAGGTCCTCCTGACTTCAGGGCTGGTGCTCTATCCACTGTGCCACCTAGCTGTCCCTAAATTTCCATTTTCTGTGAGGTCTTTCTTGATCATGTCTTTTGATGTTAGTGCCTCCCTCAATTAATGATCTTCGAATTCCCTGTATATAATTTGTTTGTCCAGAGTTATTTATACATTTTCTTGCCCTTTAGATTGTGAACTCATTAAAGCATCAGCTGTTTTTTTTTTGCCTTTCCTTATATCTCTTTGCAGAGTGCTAGCATATACTTAACAAAATACTTATTACTTGACTGACATTACGTGTACAGAACTAGGTCAATTTCCAGATACTCATAGGGTTTCTCTATGTGGTATCATTAACTTAGGAAATTCCCAGATGTAGGAATTTCCTTTATCAATGGAAAAGTTTCTTGGTAACTCATGGTCTTAGTTGTCTGAACATAGAAAGATTAAGTATCATAGAGGCAATATATATGTGTGTGTGTGTGTGTGTGTGTGTGTGTGTGTGTGTGTGTGTGTGTGTGTATGTATAAAAGCATGATTTGAATCCTTCTTTCTGGCCCCAGAACAATTTATTTTTCCCCTAAATTCAAATTCCAATACCTCAGTTGTATACTCTTTGACAATTCCTAGCATTTTAGAAGAGCTTCAGATATAGACTTCATCCCTAATGGGTCTGGGCAATTAAATGTGCAATACATAAAGCATTGGTACTGAAGATAGGAGGACATGAGTCACTTTAGTTGGTTTGCCTCAGTTTGCTCATCTATAAAATGTGCTGGCGAAGGAAATTACAAATGACTCCACTATCTTTGCCAAGAAAACCCCAAATGGTGTCATAAAGAGTCAAATATAACTGAAATGACTGAACACCAGAAACATTGATGATTCTATTGTTTCAGGACTATCCCAGCTGAGTTGAGAAAGCCTTATTAATGTAGAATAATTAATAGATGATGGGTTTTTTTTTTGTCTTGAAATTGTTTATTATAGGCAATTTGTCTTGAAGGAGAGTCCACACTGATGAAAATACAGATGTTTTTAAATAATGAGTTATGATCATGTTATCATAGATCACAAATTTAGAGCCAGAAGAGATTTGGGAGGTTATTTAGTTAAATTCTCTCATTTTAGGGGTGAGGAAAAATTCTAGAGAGATCAAATGACTTAGCCAGAATTAGTTGGTATGGGTCTGAAGCAGGATTTGAATTCAGGTCTTTCTGATTCCAAATCCCTTATTCTAGTCAATAAATCACACTGACAGCATGTGAAAAAATTACTAAATATTCAAATATCCAGTAAATTTTCATATTCAACATGTAATGCATAAACTTTATAAGTAGGATTTATTCACCACACATTTAGTGAAATGTTTAAAGAAAACTTACTGTGCTGACAGTGGATTCCATTAAATCCTCTAGGACATTTACACACATATCCTATGAATGTATCCCCCCGGTAAGCTTCACTGATTTCACATGTTCCCCCATTATGACATGGGTTAGGAAGGCAGGGACCTGAAAGGAAAGCAGATTGCAATAATCAGCTTATTTTGATTTTTTTTCTTTTTCATTTCTGCATGTGACAATACATTCTAAAATATAATTTTTAAAATTTTTTATTCAAACACTCAAAAGGAACATCTTTTGATTGTTATAAACCACATATCAGCATACTCTACAGAAAGCAGGAGTCTTGAGTTATTTCTTTGATTATCTTTTTTCCCCCAGATCTAATTTTTTCCTGTACAACCAAAAGTATTCTTGAATCACAATCTCTCTCTTAAGAAGTTCTGCATATTTTTTGCCTTGTGAATACCTACTAGTTTGTATAATCAGAATGATTTGTTCCCATATTTGAGGAAAGCTGTTAAATGCTCAAAGTGGAGAGCTAAGTTCATTTTAAAAATAAATGGATGAAGAGGACATTTCTCTGAAAATGAAATTGTTTTGTGAAACCTTATATGCATGTGTAAATACAGATGTGTATTATATCAATATATGTGCATTAGGTATATGGGTATGTACATATGCATATACTTATAAGTATGTATATATAGTTGGAAGACAAAGGTATCAAATGCCACAGAAAAGTTCTAGAGAATGAGTTATATCAAATTTTACAACTGTTAACTTATGTTATATCACCAGAGTTATATCACTATAACACTAGCAAGCATTTAAATAGCATTACTTTATAGTAATATAATATAATAATATAGTAATATAAATAGCAAAGTACTTTACAAATAGCGCCTCTTTTTATCATCATCACATCTTATAGAAATAAAGTCAGAAGTAAAATAACTTGCTCAGAGGCACAAATCTGGCAACTGGTAATTGTTTGAGACTGGATTTGAACTCAAGTTTTCCTGACTCCATATTTTGTTTCTGTTTTCTGTAATACTGTGTTGTGTAAGGAAGACAGAGAAGAAAAGAGAGACGTGGGAGATGGGGAGAGAATAAGAGAAGAGAGTGGATAGTAGAGAATAAAAAGAAAAAAAATGGGGGTATGAAGAGAGGAAGAAGAAATGCGAGAGAGGGTGGGGAGAAGAGAAGAGAGAGTGGGAGAGAGACAGAATAGGAGAGAGAGAAAGAGAGAAGAGAGAGAGAGAGAGAGAGAGAGAGAGAGAGAGAGAGAGAGAGAGAGGGAGGGAGAGAAGAAGAGAGAAGGGAAAGAAGGAAGGAGGGAGAAAAAAGGAGAGAGAGGGAAGGAAAGTGGTAGAGATTAATTGAAGGAAGTACACAAGAATAGTGGCAGTATTCTCCAGTCCATAAATGGTCAAAGGATATGAACAGATAATTTTCAGATGAAGAAATAAAAAATTCTCTAGTAATATGAAAAGGTGCTCCAAATCACTATTGATCAGAGAAATGCAAATTAAGACAACTCTGAGATACCACTACACACCTGTCAAATTGGCCAAGATGACAGGAAAAGATAAGGATGAATGTTGGAGGGGATGTGGGAAAACTGGGACACTGATACATTTTTGGTGGAACTGCGAACGGATCCAACCATTCTGGAGAGCAATTTGGAACTATGCTCAAAAAGTTATCAAACTGTGCATATCCTTTGACCCAGCAGTGTTTCTACAGGGCTTATATCCCAAAAAGATCTTAAAGGAGGGAAAGGGACCCACATGTGCAAGAATGTTTGTGGAAGCCCTTTTTGTAATGGCTAGAAAATGGAAGCTGGGGCAGCTAGGTGGTGCAGTGGATACAGCATCAGCCCTGAAGTCAGGAGGACCTGAGTTCAAATCTGGTCTCATACTTTAACATTACTTAGTTGTGTGAACTTGGGTAAGTCACTTAACCTCAACTGCCTCAGCAAAAAAAGAAAAAAAAGAAAAGAAAGAAAATGGAAGCTGAATGGATGCCCATCAACTGGAGAGTGGCTGAATAAATTATGGTATATGAATGTCATGGAATATTATTGTTCTGTAAGAAATGACCAGCAGGATGATTTCAGAGAGGCCTGGAGAGACCTACATGAATTGAAATTAGCAGAACCAGGATATCATTATACAAAGCAACAAGACTATATGATAATCAGTTCTGATGGACATGGCTCTTTTCAACAATGAGGTGTTTCAAACCAGTTCCAATTGTTCAGTGATGAAGAAAGCCCAGGGAGAGGCCTGTGGGATCTGAGAGTGGACCATAATATAGTATTTTCATGCTTTCTGTTGAGGTTTGCTTGCATTTTGTTTTCCTTCTCAAGTTTTTTTTTTCTTGTACAGCAAGATAATTATATAAATATGTATACATATATAGGATTTGTCCTATATTTTAACATAGTTAACATGTGTTAGACTACCTGCCATCTAGAGAAGGGGGTTGGGAGAAGAAGAGAAAAATTTGGAACAGAAGGCTTTGCAAGGGTCAATGTTGAAAAATTACCCATACATATGTTTTGCAAATAAAAAGCTTAAAAAAACAGTGGCAATTATTTTAATAAGTTATGAGTTATATTTGATTAGTTAGGGAGCTATATAATCCATACTATAGGTCTTATTCTTAGAGAGCAAAAGGGAACATTTTATCTACTAACAATGGGAAAGGTAAAGACAATACAGTATGGTGGAATGAACCCTAGATTTATTTCATTTGTAACCTGAATGCACAACTTTGAGGCCCTTTTTCCTTCTTCACTTTGACCCTGGGAGTTCATTAATAGGAAAACCTCTCCAGATTTCAAGGTCTTTATATTCTACATTATCATTAACCTTTGCCCTGTACATTGAAGTATGGGGCCATGAATATCATATTCTCCATTTAAAGAGGGAGTTCAGGTTAGACATCTCATTTCTCTTCTGATTTACCTAATTTTGGGACTCTGACTTTTTCATCATTCACCTCTGATTACACATATCTTTTTTTTTCCATTTCATTTGTGTATATTTGTGTGTTTCCCCCATTAGATTGTGCATTTCTTGTGGGTAGGAATTCTTTTTCTTATTTTTTTTTTGTATTTGTATGCTTAACAGTGCATGATATTAAGATCCCTAGTAAATATTTATTGATTATTGTCTAATTGGAATTAGAAGCCTTAGACTGATAAACTAAAGTAAGTAAATTGTCATACTTAGGCTTGTTTTCTCACCTATAAAATAAAAGTTTGGAATGTACAACTGATAAGGTCACTAAGAGCTCTAAATTATATCTCTGATCTATGATATTCGGTTTTGTGCCAAGGTAAAGGCAGAGGAATATAAAAGGATATATGCCAGTTGTTCTCAATTTTTTCTTTGAAAAATAACAAAAGAAAAAAGATAAGGTTATTCATTGAGGATTGGGAAGGGAATTCATATAGGTGTCAGCATAAGGGAACTAAGCTTATCTGAGAGAAACAAATATTTGAGAAGTGGATCAAAGGCTTGGTGAATAGCACCAGGGTTCAGGTTGAAGATGGACAACAGAATTTGTAATGATCGAAGCCCTGCCAAGTTAAGCTTCTTCCTTCAAAAACACATAAAATGATGGATGATAGATGTATTATGAAAGGTTAATCCAAAATTGAAGGAGTTTTGTTTATTGGAGAGGATACTACTGCTGTAGTTTATCATAGATTCTTGTATGGCTAGGAGTAGCTAGGAGAAGATAATGGACATTAGTAAATAGGAAAAGATTGAATGTTTCCATACATTAAATTATTATCTTTATGCTTATGATTCTAAATCTACTAATCCAGACATAACCTCATTCTACCTTACATAATCTGATTGCCAGTTGTCTTCTGGACATCTCAGACTTGATATCCATAAACATCTTAAACTCAACATGTTCCAATCTTTACTCATTATTACTTCCCACCAACAGTTCTTACCTTCTTATTAATTTATCTTTTGTTGGTAAGAGAAAAATCGAACTCCTGGTTATCCAGATTTAGAACCTCAATTCTCAACTTCCCATTGTCTCTTACCTTTCCATAGAGACTATTGCCAAGGTCTGCCAATTTTATCTTCATAACTTTTGTTGCATGTCTTCTCTCTTTTGACAATGCTCATTTCCTCATTCTCGGACCATTATAGTATCCTGCTGGTTGATCACTCTGCCTTAACTTTCCCCCAATTCCAGTCTGTTCTCCATTCATCTACCAAAGTAGGTAGGTTTCTTGCCAAAGTACAGGTTTGAGCATGTTATCATCACTAACCAGTAAACCCCCAAAACTCCCTAACACATCCAGGATAAAATAAACAATCCTCTGTTCCTTCTGTTTGGTTCAAAGCCCTTTAAAATCAAAGCCCTTATCTTTTCAATCTCCTCACACCTTACAGTGTCCTCTATGTACCTCACTTCTCAACCATGTACCCTACGATCCAGTGATATTACTGTTTCTTACACAAGGAATAACCATTTCTCAATTCTGAGTGTTTTTATTGGCTGTTTCTCTGAGGCCTGGAATGTTCTTCCTCTCCATCACTATCACCTACCTTCCCTGAATTCCTTTGAGACTCAGATATCTCACCTTCTAGAGGAATATTCCTATTCCTTTCTAATTCCTCCATTTTGTTACTATTTCCAATTATCTTGTATATATCTTTTTTGTATGTAGTAGTTTGCATGCTGTCTCTTATTAGACTGTGTGCTCCTTAAAAGCAGGTACTGTCTTTTGCCCTTCTTTGTATTCTGAGAGATTACCACAGTTCCTGCCATGTAGTAAATTCTTAATAAATGTTTATTGAGTTTGTAGCAGCCCTTTTGTGTGGCAAGGTGCCATCAGTTGGGGAATAGCTTAATAAGTTGTGGTATATGAATGTAATGGAATATTATTGTTTCATAAGAAAGTATGAGCAGGCTATTTTCAGAGAAGCCTGGAGGGACTTGCATAAACTGCTGCTGAGTGAAATGAGTAGAGCCAGGAGGGCATTGTACACAGCAACAATAGGACTGTGTGGTGATCAGCTGTGATGGACTTGGTTCTTTTTTAGCAATGGGGTGGTTCAGGGCAATTCCAATCAACCTGTGATGGAGGCAGCCATCCACATCCAGAGAGAGGACTGCAGAGATTGAAGGAGGATCACAATATAGTATTTTCACCCTGTTCTCTGTTTGCTTGATTGTTATTTCTTTTTCTTTCTCATTTTTTCTTTTTGGTCTGATTTTTCTTGTGCAATATTAAATATGTGGAGATAACATTTGGAAAAATTGTGTTACTTATATTGGATTACTTGCTGTCTGGGAGAGGGAGGACTTGGGGAGGGAAGGAGAGAAATCTAGAACACAGAATTTTTCAGGGGTGGATGCTGAAAACTATCTTTAAACATGTTTTGAAGAATAAAAATTATTATTAAAGATAAATATATATTGACTGAATGAATGATGGTAGTATTGATAAGTCATATTTCAGATGTGAAAAAGTAGCAAAGACAGAAATATATTATTCAAAGAAGAATACCAAATTAGGAATGCCAGAGATCATATAACTGGATAGCTACTGTCAGAGAGGGAATTGGATCCCAGGTCATCTTATTTCAAATCCTGTTCAGTTATCAGGACTTATTGAAAAACCATTCTAAATGACTTCACATGTATAATCAATATAAAATTGTTTGTTTTTCAAGGAAGTAAGAACTGTGGAAGGGAGAAAGAATTTGAAACTCAAAATTCTTTTAAAACTTTATTTTTTAAAATGTGATTGAGAAAAACTTAGTGAAATTACACATCTATCTATCTGTATGTATGTATGTATGTATGTAGGTGGGTAGGTAGGTGGGTATATGTGTATATATTTATACACATACACATAAAGACAAACTGGTAGGTAGGCAGACAGGCAGATACAGAGACAGAGAGAGACACAGAAATCATGCTAAATATGATATGAGCAAGTCCTCTATTTTCTGAAAAGAAATCTTGTCAATAATTTTTTACCAAAATGTTTTTCATACCATTGCTCTATGTGAGACTATATACTAGATAGTTCTGTTTGGTTCTCTATATATTAACTTTGTTTGATTTACTCTCTCAGTAATGTGGTGAAAACCAAATCCCATTTTACCATTCATCCATCCATCCATTCACCAATCCATCCTTTCAACAAAGATGTTGATATACATAATAGTATGTTTAAAAGTGAAGGGCAGGGGTACGTGAAAAGAGAGAGAAAAAAATAAATGGAAGTCATCGCTCTTCCACTCCAAAAACATGCAACCTAGCTTAGGTTGGGAAAGTCTAGAATGTATGTATAAAAATTTCAAATGACATTATTATATTAGTAGTCATCATTTTCAAGGTTGTCCATCTTCTTTCTTGTCAATATCTATAAATCACTTCCCATTCCCTACTGTCCCTGACCCTCAATAGACTACCAGGTTAACCATCTAATTTCCTTTTCAAAGTAGCTTAACTCTACTCTCTAAAAACAAGTAAGCATGGATACAGAATGAAGAAAAACTACCTTTAAAATTCTTAAACATCAACCATTATGATCTGGATTTGCATTTACTTCATCAACTGAGTTCAGTTTATTTCATCATTTTGAATTTTTTGTCATTTTCAATATTTTATTTCAGTTATACTGCATTTCCTGTGTATTTACTATATAGTAAAAAATGCATTTTATCAAAATGTTTTATATTTTCCTTATGTGATTTTGGATGTCTATATTAAGTTGGAAAAATATGTTTTAAGAAGCAGAAAATGAGGTATAGTTGAAAAAAAAAGAACTATACTGGAAGTCCAAAAAGACATCCCTCCACCCTGAGACATACTTGCAAAAAAAAAAACACCTGGTTATGAATTCTAACTTTAACTTAGCAGTCTAAGAATGGAGTAAAGTTATTTAACCTTACAGGATTTCTGGTTCCTTAATAAAAAATGAGGGGGTAGATTTGAACCAAAAGGAATCTAAAACCAAGGTCCCTTCCAGCTATAATCCTATGTTCCTGCCATAGTAGGATTAATCCAGTTCTAAGACTAATAGGATTGGAAACAATAGAAGTTAAAACCAGTGGTTGATAGTAATTTATATCTAGTTACTAGACAATTTTTATATTTAAAAGCTATTGTGTAGATTTTGTGCTCACTGAGCTACTTATTGGACCAACTGCTTTAGACTCATGTTGCCATATGTTCACTCTAATTGACATTGTTCAAAACTAAAGAATTAGTTACAGCAGCAAACTAGAAATGATAAGCTATTAGATTGTGTAGTCTTTTGTACTAAATGCAGATATCTTAGTTTCTTGGCAAATTTGTAATTAAGTAAATCCAATTTCCTCTATCTGTTTTGGAATCATCTAGTATTGACACAAAGAAGATAAAATATTCTGAAGATGTTATAACACATGATGACAACTGAATGTATTTGAAGATCATGATTCAATTCATATGAAAATAATTTATTTTAGAAGAAAACAAAAAAGGTAACAACCTGCCAAGCAAAATTTTTCAGTAGCCTTTTCATCACATTCCAAGTAATAATTACAGATATACTAGCCATATATTCATGAGGATCAACTTTACTTTTTCCACTTAATGGGAACTAAGCAACTCTTTCTATATACATATATTGAATATCATTTTACTATTATCAGGTGAATTATACCACAAAGTGATCTCAATATTAAAATAAAAAAGAAATGGGATATATTGGACCTGTCCATTGTACAAGTAACTAAAATTATTCAGTATGAGTCTACCCCTGTTTCTAGAAAACTAGAAGAAGGAATAATGTCATGAAGTAACCCTCATTGACATGAATCCTTCCCTTATTCTAACACAAACTGCCAGACATTTATTGTACATTTCCTTTGTGCCTAGCATATTGATGGTAACCTTAATAAAAATAAGATTCTCTAAAGAGAAAAGTAATTCTCAACACATGTAGCCCATGGGAGCTCTCTTGAAGCCCAAGGACTATATCCAACCATATATTTTATTTTTTTTGTCTCCTTCAACTGTACCCAATAAACCAGACTAGGTCAAAGCCCTGCCACTTACTTCTCACAGACTTCTGTGTTCACCCTTAGTGTAGACATAGTTGGTTCTAAGCCTTTAATAGGGAACTAGATTCCATGATGCACCTGTGGGCTTTTGCCTATGAACCTATGTATTTTTATAGCTGGGATTGTTGGTCTTACCACTTCCTATCTCATGACCAAGTTCTTTTCACCTTGTTTCTGCTAGTTCCTACATTCTATGAGCTTGCTATATTTTGACAATACTGAATTTAACATCATGACATGCTATAAGGTTCTCAAGGGAAGGCCTAAAATAATATAATCACTTGGTTCTCTTAATAAATCTCTCTACAACTACTGCTACTCTGCTTGAACTCCCTCTTCAATGGTTTCCATACTCTCGTCTATTAAAGTCTACCCATCTCAGTGACTGTAAACCCTATGCTACTACGTACAAACTGAATTTACCCATCACCCACTGTCTTCTTCATATTTTCACTCATCTCAAAACTACTACCCTCCCCAACAATATTTCTTCCCAAATATGCTATGCCTTCCAACATAACTTTGAAAATATGTACTTAAAAACTATTTTCCTTTCATCTTATATATAGTGAAATTCTCTTTAAGTTGACCAAGTGAGAGGGAGCAGAAAAGTACAATTCTTTTAGAAATAGTCTAGAGAAAGGAAGCTACATAATGGAAGTCAAGTCAATTAAATCTGGGGTACATCTTTTTCTTCTTTTTGGGAATGATAATCCTTAATGGCAAGGAAAGGAAAAGGGGCTTAGGCCTTCCTTGAATGCTGGGGAAAGAAGCTATGTGAAGGAAATGATGGTAAAGATTAGTTTTACTACAGGTGAATTTATCAGTCAAATTCAGCCTTTATGTTAATCTCAAGGTCAAGGCAAAACTCCCTGGGAGTTTGATTTATTACTAAACCAGTGGGCATTTATTTCTAGTATCATTATCTCCTTGACAATGCCTATAATAAGTGAACCTAAGACCACTTCAAATCACCTTAGCTGTCATAATATGCTATTGGTAGATTTGGAGACATCTTAATATCAGGAAAATATTTAGGAGAAAAGATATATAAATCTAGGATACATTTATTCATTAAGAAGAATTTATTAAGGGTCTATTCTGTGACAGAAATTGTATTGGGAATACAAATATAAAAAAGAAAAAAATATATAAAATTCTTGACATGAAAGAGATTGTATTATATTGGAATAAAATATTATAGACGGAGAAGTAAATATATAAAGAAAAGAGAAAATAATTTCAGGGAGGGAAGGTCCTGGAAATTGGAGACTAAAAGAAAAACAGGAGGAGAAGTTTGATTTATTCTCTGAAGGAAACTAAGTATTATATAATGTGGAGATGGGGAGGGAGCAAGCATATTCCAACCCTAGGAGAAGATTCCTTATAAAAGCGTGGAGATGGGAGGGAGATGAAAAGTCATAGGTACAATAAGCAGGCAGTTTATCACAGAGTGGAAGAAGCAGAATAAAACACAGTAAGCCTGAAAAGGTAAGTTGTTGCTAAATTGTGAAAAAATGCCAATATCAAACAGTGGCATTTGGCCTTGAAACAATAATAAAGTACTGAAACTGCTCGATGAAGGAAGTATCATGATTAAACCCATATCTTATCCCCTTTCATGCCCTCTCCCATTCAGTCAAACAGGACTTCTTCCTTTTCCATCACTACTTTATGTGTAGTTTCTCTACCTTTGCACCACTTTCCTGGTTTGCCTCTCCTACTCCTGCCATGGAAGGTAGTTAGTCCCTCTTGACCTCTGTTTTAGAATCATTAATTTCCTTAAAATCTCAAATCAAGTGTCAGTTTCTAAATGAAGATTTTTCTGATGTACTCCCATCCATCTTCTAACTTCTTTTCCCCTAAAATTATACTGTATATATCATATGTATTCATATGTGAATAAACACATTGATTTCCCAGGCTACATTGTAAGCAGTTTGAGAGCATGTAATATTTCATTTTTTCATTTGTTTCTATAATTCCTAGAACTTAAGAAGTTCTCAATAAAATGTTTGTAGATTCATTTATCTTTAATGATATCAATTGGATAGCTATGTAGAAGTTGAATTGCTGGAGATTGGGGAATAAAGAGAGACTGGGAACAGGGAGACCAATGGGAATTCTATTGAAATAGTCTAGGTAAGAATATATTAAAGGCCTGAATTAGGATGAAATTTGTGTGAGTGGAAAAGAGAGGATGCATTTGCAAGATCTTGCCAAAATAGAATCAATACAATTTTATACTTGATTAGAAATAGGGGATAAGGGAAAAGGAAGTGTTAAAAATAACTTTTCTATTTCATATCTAGTGATAACATAGCTGGTAGTAGAATACAGAAGTTAGGAAAGCAGGAAACTTTAGCAGAAAATATAATTTCCCTTTAGGACTTGTTGAATTTATGATGTATCTGGGACATTGAATTAGTAAATTTCTACAGTAGGTAATCTGTAAGTAATCTCTTCATTGATGCAGGTTGCAACACCTCTATACCTGATCAGGTTATGATTATCACTTGTTTTGGGGAGGGAAAATCATCACTTGGTATTTAAAATTCTGGTTAAAAATCTTTCAAAACTTAGCTATGTTGGACTTTAATACCAAACTTTCTAGCTAAATAGGAACCTTTTGCTTTCCTGAAATGGTTTTCTGGAACCAAAGGTCATATACCTAAGAACCAAGGAGACATAGGAGAAAAAGAAAAAAGTGATTTGAAAAATAAATAGAAAATCTGTCAATCATTTAAAAACTTGTAAAACTTAAACATGAGATACTATTTCAATTTGTTTGTCCATCAACAATGTTTTCCAAAGAACTCTCATTATATTTGATTATTAGAAAACAAATTTGTAGGTCACTTATAATGCGCAATATAATCAAAACAATCAAAATGAATGATATTTAGTTTTTTGATTCTTCATACAATTTCATTTGATCATATCATTTGATCAGACATTAAAGTTTGTAAACATCCCTCTTAAAAGCAAAAGCTTGTAAGCTCACTTTTAAAACACAAAAGGCTTCAGGGAGTTTTAAAATCAATAGTGGCTATAATACTTTTGTAGGTAATCTTTAAGTAGCTCCTAACAAAATGGGAACGGAATTTGATCGATATTAATGAACAACTGAATTCAACACCATGGTTTGCAGGCATTTTTAATGCATTTTCATATAAGTAATGTCAACAAGATTAATTGCTCATGAAAAATAATAGATCTATTTAGTTTGCTATTTTCCTCTCTATGCAGAGGACAATGTATAGAGGACTCTCTACAGAAAGGTATATGGCCAATGTGAGCAGCCTTCAACAAACCAGCAAGTAACCTGAAGAACAAGAGTAATGGATATCATCAAAAAATTGTTTGAAGGAAGTAAATGGTTTAGTCATATGGAAAGAGTGAAGAATGATAGGTCAATGGGCAGAATATTGTACTGGTACTCATCATTTTAATAGAAAGTGATTGAGGTCTCCAGAATATTGAAAGTATATTGTGGGGCAAATATTTGGGAAGGACACAAATAAGATTTGCACAGTATGGACAAGGCACTGAGATATGAGCTTCATCATTGGAGAGAACTCCTAAGTTTGTGAGTTCATAGATCTATTTCAGTAAATTGTTGTTTACCATTCATTTTTGAAAGTGATCAATGGCATCATTGGCATGTCTTGACTTGCAAGTGAATAAGGCTTAAGTGAGGCAAAGATAAGCAAAATTATCAATCTTACTCTCTCCCTAGGAGTCTTTGGAGTCCAATGGCAAGAAGAGTTAAAATGACTGGCAAAGATACAGGACGCAAGGGTTGTCTTGGCCCTTTTAAACTTTCCCTACTATAGAATTCAAAGATTAGGTGTCTATAATATCTACATGTGTGTTAAGATAGACAGTAGAATGCAATGTTATATCATAAGATAGTCTAACACATGTATATAAATTTTTAACCAATTAAATAGGAAACCTCTCATAGTAACTTAGAAAATTGATTCTTCTCTATCTTCTCTCTACAATAGGTAAATTCACATCAACAAACATTTATTATTGTTTGAGTGCAGCAACTCCTCCACATAAGTGTTAGTGGGGTGTGTGTATGTGTGTGTGTATATATGTAAGCACATAGCAGATATTTCTAAATATTCATTTAAATGAACTTAAATATACCCAGCCATGGCAACTTTTCTTTCTTGTAGATAATGTCTAAAATCTTGAATTCTAGATCTTAAGAAAGCAGAGAAATAAGGAGACAAGAGCATTGATTTAGTTATTTCCGTTCAAAAGGTTATTGAAGGTTATATTTCCAAACACTAAAGTAGGCTGTGGGATTAAGATAACTGAATACTTTGTATAAGTAAAACTAATAGTCTCACTAGTTTTCTCACCAGAAATGAACAAATTAATTGGATAAAATCCTTACCATCTTACATCTTTTAAACGAAATCCAAATTAAAACTTTAATTTTATAGTAATATCAATGACAACTTAAAATTCTACATTGTTTTTTATTTGAAAGGTGTCATCCAAACCAGCTCAGAAGGGAGGTTGTATAAGTATTAGAAGCCTGTGGTCTCTTCCTGCTTCCCTTTTATGATCCCTATAAAATGACTGAGCTTGCTGGCAGCTTCACTTTGAACCTCTGCCATGCTTTTGACCTGGCTAGAACAAAGTATTATTCTGGGAAGTTTCTCTTGATTGATGTTTTTAACAGTTTTTAAGGCTAGTCTTTTTTTTAACCACATTTGCTCTGAAGCTAGCCATTTATATTAATATTTCTCTAAGTAGAAAAGTTCTACAATGAATCTGAATAATTTTGAAATTTCAGGCAAAAAAGGTTGCACAGAATTTAATAATTATCTCATTGAATTTAAAAATATTTGTGGAAATTATGAAAAAAAAAGAAAAATCAATTTTTCTTTCGATATCTTTCAGATAAAATTTCATTGTGATCATGGATACTGATTTTACTGGGAGCTCTTATTTTAAGGCAGAATGAACAACTATTAATGAAGTGTGATTTGATTATTCTTGAGAATTCAACCTGAAAAAAAAAAAAACAAATAAGCAAAAAACACAAAACAATTTGCCTAGGCTCCCAATTCAACATCTCTTCACAATGGTTTTCCAAATTCACATAGTACTAATTCCTCTGAGTTAAGATAAAACACAAAAGTGGTTAAGAATAAATCTAATTAAGAAATAATTCTTTTTATTAAAGCTTTTTATTTACAGAACATATGAGTAATTTTTCAACATTGGCCTTTGCAATGTAATTAGCACATGAAAACATAGGTTCAAATTCCAGCTTTGCCGTTTATGACTTCTGTGATATTGTACAAATTACTTAGCTTTCACTGGATTAGATTTCCTTTTTTTAAAAAAATGAAAACATTGTATTAGATAAATTCTGAGGAACTTTATATTTATATATGAAGGATCTAGGGATTCAGTTGTCTGGGAAGGGAAAGTACTTTATCAATCAATAGGTACCTATGGTATGACCAGTGTTTCCCTGGAAAACTACTTTCCTCTTACTTACAAGATGGGCATACATCTTTAGGAGACAAAGCTGCCTTTGGGACTTAATTGGCTATAGTTTCTCCAAAGGAACTTTCTGGTCATCTAGATGGATCCATTTGGATACAAGGTCTCAATTGCATGTGGTCTAGGTCCCTCTGTGGATATCCAGTGTTGCATGAATTTAAGGACTCTGATGACCTAGTGAGCAGACATGATTCCAAATGGAGATGGGCTAGATGTGACAGATGCACAATATCCAGAGAAGCTACAAACTACTGCGTGTAAAGTAAACATCCTTTGGTAAATCTTCAATTACTTATCATTCTTGTGTTTAATTATCAAATGGAACTTGAACAAAGAGAGTGCTGCCATTTTTATTCTATTCTTAAATTGTTTTTCAGTTGGTTCACCTCTTTAGGACCTCATTTGTTTTTTTTGTTTTTTTTTTTGGTAAAGATACTAGAGTTGTTTGCCAATCCCTTCTCCAACTTATTTTACAGATGAGAAGAATAAGCCAAACAGGGTTAAATGACTTGCCCTAAGTCACAAAGCTGAGGCCAGATTTGGACTCAAGATGAGTTTTCCTGACTCCATGTCTGGTACTCTGTACACTCTAGTATCTAACTTCCATACCTGCAACAATACCCTAATTCAAATAGATTACTAGATCAACTTTGAAATGCAACAAAGCCCTTAGATAACATATCACAGAAGAGTTTTTTTTTTTCAGATACTAGCGTCAAGTAAGATGCTAAACTTGGGAGGGCAAGAATATAAATAAATCAAGCATCATGATGAAAAGAAGACCTAAACACCACAGATTAAAATAAGGGTATTGAATAAGAGAAGTTGTTTAAAGAAGAATGAGTTCACAAAGACAATTTATTTACATTTCACTAAATATTGTCTTTGTGTTTGACTCATTGTCCATATGATTTTTAGGCAGTAAGATAGCTAGTAAAAGTGGCCTCTGTGCCTATTCACACAATAATAGGATATTTTACATGCTAGGAAATTGTGGCTACACAACCAGATGACAATCTAACTAACATTGATATTGTATATATACAAGTGAATTTATGCATACTTTTACAGATACATGTATACACATATATGAATATTATAATGATGCTTCCTTTTTTCTATATTATGCACTTATATTTGTTGTTTAATCTTTCTGTACCTCAGTTCCCCTCTGTGAAACTTTTTTGAAATTTGCTTTGCAGCTCCAATACATTTCATTGAATATTGGCCACACAGTATCCAATATTCAACTTTATAGGTTAGACTTGAATATGGCTCATGGTGTGCATATAAATTGGATCAATAAACATTTGTTAAGAACTTACTATATGCCTAGTACTATACTAAGCACCGAAGATATAAAAAAGAGTTAAAAGACAGTTTCTGCCTCAAAAAAAATTACATAGTTTAATAGAAGATCTCACTAATCTAATCACACTGAAGACTATGTCTTCACCACACTAGAAGGCAGTAGAAGGAGCAAAGAAAATGAAAAGCTAGGCAGCTTGGCAGTGATTGTTCTTTCCTGAAGCAGCAAACTTTGGGGACAAGATAATGGCATTTCTCATAATTCAGAGGCTTCAGAGTCAGGGAACAGAGGAGAAAGAGTGGAGGGAGAGAAAGGCAAAAAAAGAAGAGGAAGAGGAAAAGAGGAAGGAAGAAAGAAGAAAAGAGAGGAGCAAAGAGAGGGGGAAAGGGGATACAAAGAGAGAAGTAGAAAGGAAAGAGAGGGAGGGAGAGAGAGGGAGAAAGAGAGAAGGGGAGGAGGGAAGGAGGGGAGAAGGAGAGCAGAGAGGAGAGGGGGTGAGAAAAGGAGAGGTATAAAGGGGGAGAAGAAGGGAGGGAGAAAGGGAAGCAGAAACAGAGACAGAGAGAGAGATTGGACACAATTTGATTTTGTCAAGCTATACTACTAAATTTAGTATAATATAGATTTTAGAGAACTTGAAGGTGTTTTTAATGAATGGTTCTGGTAGAGATCTTGAGTGTCCTTGAAAGAGCATGGGCATTCTTTACTATAGTCTTACCTTCTATAATTTTTTTATTTCCATGAGAAATTAAATCCCATTAATTTTTGTTATAGCTCATGAACATCTGTATCCTACATATTGCTGTTACAATGCTGAATCTATTGCATGTGCTTAATAAATATCTGCTGACTGGTTAATTGTTTTATAGAATTTTCAGCTGAATAACAACAAATTCAGGAGGAAGAAAAATAATTTTGACAGTTCTCTCCTTTCATCTTTTGTTTCTTCTAATAGAGAAATTAACCTGGAGGTAGAGCACAATGGCTGAGTAATGGCAGGAACTCATATAACCTCTCCCCCAAACTGCTCCAAATTCCTTTAAATAATGACTCTAAACAAATTTTAGAGCATCATAACTCCTCAAAAGATGGAGTAGAACATTTTCCAGTCAACGGCAACTTAGAAGGTCAGCAGAAAAGGTCTGTAACACCAGAGTGGGAGTTCAAATACATTTCTGGTCCAGGTCTTGCCAGTGCAGCCCCAGCTCCAGCCTTGGACTAGCAGCAGCAATACAAGAATGGATCTAGGGACTTTTGAATCAACATCAATTCTAATGGCTTCTAGACGTTTCAGGTTAGAGACATCACAGAGGATTTGAAAGATCAGCAGAAAGATCTGCAACAGAGTACAGCCCAATCCCAGCTCAAGTCCAGCCAGCACAGCCCTGTCCCCAGCCGGTGCCCCAGCATTAGCAAGGCAGGACTTTGTTGCTTTAGCACACTAGATCTCATAGCTACAATAAGGCAGGGACACTCCTAACTCCAATTCTAGGGCAGAAAAGAGTACTTGTGCTCAGGTCCCTAGAAGGATCTCTCAAAACAGCTACACAAAAGTTTTGAAGTTTGGGACAATGTACCTGCTTCCCTGGAAAGAGAGCCCTACTTTAACAAAGTTAAAAGCCTACCAACAGGCTAGGAAAATGATCAAACAACAAAACATTTTCTGACCCTAGAAAGTTACTATGGTGACAAGGAAAATCAAAACACACACTTAGAAGATGATAACAAAATCAAAGCTCCTATATCCAAAATCTCTAAGAAAAATAAGAATTTATCTCAGGATATGGAAGAGCTCTAAGGGGATTTTGAAAATCAAGTAAGAGAGATAGATAAAAATTGAGAAGAGAATTGAGAGTGGTGCAAAAGGAATTACAAAAAAAAAACCCTAAAATTGATCAAATGGGAAAGGAGGTACAAAAACTCACTAAGAAAAATAATTCCTTAAAAATTAAAATTGAGCAAATGGGAGCTAATGATTTTATGAGAAATTAAAATACAATAAAGCAAAACAAAAAATAAAACTTTTCTATCATTAGTGTGTCCAGTATTACCTGCAAATGTGTCTATTTCTTTGTCTCACAAGTTCATAAATTTCTTTTTCTTTTTTTTTAAATTTTGATATGTTTTTTTCATGTTTAATATTTTCTCCAGTTACATATAAAACAATTTTTTTACTTTTGTTTTTAAAACTTTGAATTTTAGGTTGTCTTCTCCTCATACCCCCCCCATTGAGAAACTACATGTGAAATTATGAAAAAAACATTTCCATAAAAGTCATGTTGCAAAAGAAAACAGATTTCCTTCCCTAAAAAAAACTTAAAGAAAAAGTTTTTTTTTTAATGCATGCTTCAGTTTTTATGCAGACACAATCAGTTCTTTTTTCTGAGTATGGATAGCATTTTTCATCATAAGTCCTTCAGCATAGTCTTGATCACTGTATTGCTTAAGAATAAAGTCATCCATAGCTGATCATCCTATAACTTTACTATTATGTACATTGTACATTTCACTTTGAACTAATGGAAGTATTTCTGGGTATTTCTGCTCACCATTTCTTACAGAGCAACAATATTCCGTCTTAATCACATACCATAATTTCTTCAGGCATTCCCCAATTGATGAAGGACCATAAGTTACTCAAAATTCTACAATAATAGAAAAAAATAAACAAAAATCCATAATAAAACACAATTGTGATATATATCACCAAGAAGATAATTTATCACTGCAGTTCCATCTTTCAGATGGAAAATAGAACTGAGGAGTTAGTGAATGCTATGTGGAAGTTACTGAAATCCTCTAGATTCTTTAGATCAAAGACACATTTCACCATGTGGGTAAAAGGACTGAAGAACAAATTCTTTTCATCATCCATATAATGAAGAAACTCTCTCTTCTAATCATAGTAACTGCATTAGGAAATGGACTCTTCTCACCCTTTTTTGTCTCTACAGGAAGTCAATTCAATTCAACACACATTTATTAGTGTTTCATGACAGCACCTCCTCTATTCCCTGAGACAAAGCATTCCTAATCAGTGAGCTTTTTTTCCAAACAGAATGCTATAGAACAGCTTCTTGGGAAACAAGTCTAGCTGCCATTCTTTATAAATTCATCTAAAATAAGATCGTGCACAGTTATTTGAGGGAAGGAGATATGTAAAATTAAAATTAAAATTTGGCTTGAGAACAATATGCTATTAACCAGAGGTGTAGAAGAAAAGATTAAAATAGTGAGATAGAGTGTGAGCTTAGATTAAAGATGTGAATTCAAGTCCTATCTCTGCCGCTAATTTTGTGACCACAAGAAAGTCACTTACATATTGGGGTCCTCAGATAACAGCACATCTATTAAGCCTTAGATCATTTGTGAAGAGTTATAGGTAAGGATTTCCATATCTTCCTTGCCTCTTCTTCCTCCCTCTCCCAAATAAAAATACCCCAGATCTTTTTTTATATTATCTATTATCATAAGTACTAAGCACTATCACTAATCTGGAGCATTTACCTGGGATTTATAGAGTTTCTAACTCTTTTATGAATCATTCCTTAATTCTTCTTTATTCCCATTAAAAAAAAAGTACCACTACATAATTTTTCTTTAGCTTCCTAATTGTTGTATATCACTAGTTATATAACTGATCCATGTATGGAAATGATACCTTAGTTCTAGTCTCCATAGTATCTACCATGGTGAAGGTTGTATAATGACTGATTAATAAAAAAGTTATAGTTATCAGGAATTACTTTTTGCTTTATGGAAACTAAAACATTATTCTCAAAATCGCCCAAATCAACTGATAACATCTTTTTTTTTATTTTTATTTTTTATTTTTTAAGCTTTTTATTTGTATAACATATGTATGGGTAGTTCCCCAACCTTGATCTTTACAAAGCTTTCCAATACAAATTTTACCCCCAGTCCCCTCCCCTCCCCTAGATGGCAGGAAGTCCACTATATGTTAATAATGTTGAAATGCTTGAGAAGTTATGCAAGAAAAATCCTATCTACAAGAAAAAAAACAGAATCAGAGAAATGCAACACAATGCAAGCAAATGTCAATAGAGATCATGAAAATGTTACGTTGTGGTCCGTATTTCATGTCCCTCTTTCTGGGTGTATATGGTTTTCTTCAGTGAACAACTGGAACTGGTTTGAGACAATTCTTTATTGCAGAGAGCCATGTCCATCAGAATTGATCATCATGTAATACTGTTGTTGCTGTGCATGATGATCTCCTGGTTCTGCTTGTTTCACACAGCATCAGTTCATGCAAGTCTCTCCAGGCCTCTCTGAAATCGTCCTGCTGGTCGTTTCTTACAGAACGATAATATTCCATAACATTCATATACCATAATTTATTCAGCCACTCTCCAATTGATGGGCATCCCTTCAGTTTCCAGTTTCTAGCCACTACAAAAAGAGCTGCCACAAACATTCTTGCACATGTGGGTCCCTTTCCCTCCTCTAAGATCTCTTTGGGATATAGGCCCAGTAGAAACACTGCTGGGTCAAAGAGTATGCACAGTTTGACAACTTTTTGAGCATAGCTCCAAATTGCTCTCCAGAATGGTTGGATCCGTTCACAGTTCCACGAACAATGTATTAGTGTCCCAGCCCTCCCACATCCCCTCCAACATTCATCATTATCTTTTCCTGTCATTTTAGCCAATCTGACAGGTGTATAGTGGTATCTCAGAGTTGCCTTAATTTGCATTTCTCTGATCAATAGTGATTTGGAGCAACTTTTCATATGACTAGAGATGGTTTTAATTTCATCATCTGAAAATTGTCTGTTCATATCCCTTGACCACTTATCTATTGAAGAGTGGCTTGAATTCTTATATATATGAGACAATTCTCTAAATATTTTAGAAATGAGGCCTTTATCAGAACCATTAAATGTAAAGATGATTTCCCATTTAGATGCTTCCCTCCTAATCTTGTCTGCATTTGTTTTGTTTGTACAGAAACTTTTTAACTTAATATAGTCAAAATTATCCATCTGGTGTTCAATTAGGAGTTCCAAGTCTTCTTTGGACATAAATTTGTTCCACCTCCACAGGTCTGAGAGATAAACTACATTACGTTCCTCTAACTTGCTTACAAAGTCCCTCTTTATATCTAGATCATGAACCCATTTAGATCTTATCTTGGTATGTGGTGTTAGGTATGGGTCAAGCCCTAATTTCTTCCACACTAGTTTCCAATTTTCCCAGCAGTTTTTGCCAAATAGAGAGTATTTATCCCAAAAGCTGTGGTCTTTGGGTTTATCGAACACTAGATTGTTAAGGTTAATGCCTAGGTTGTCCTGATAACCTATCCTGTGCCACTGATCCACTGCTCTATTTCTTATCCAGTACCAAACGGTTTTGATGACCGCTGCTTTATAATATACTTTTAGATCTGGTATAGCAAGGCCACCTTCATCTGCCTTTTTTTTCATTGATCCCCTTGAAATCCTTGACCTTTTGTTCTTCCAAATGAACTTTGCTACTATTTTTTCTAGATCTGTAAAATAATTTCTTGGGAGTTTGATTGGTATGGCACTAAATAAGTAGATTAGTTTGGGTAGTATTGTCATTTTTATTATGTTTGCTCTGCCTACCCATGAGCACTTAATATTTTTTCCAATTGATTAGGTCTGATTTTATTTGTGTGGAAAGTGTTTTGTAATTTAGTTCATATAGTTTCTGACTTTCCCTTGGCAGATAGATTCCCAAATATTTTATCATATCATCTGCTATTTGGAATGGAATTTCTTTTTGTATCTCCTGCTGCTGAACTTTGTTGGTAATATATAAAAATGCTGATGATTTATGTGGATTAATTTTGAATCCTGCAACTTTGCCAAAGTTGTGAATTGTTTCTAGTAGTTTTTTAGTTGAATCTCTAGGGTTCTCTAAGTATACCATCATGTCATCTGCAAAGAGTGATAATTTGGTTTCTTCATTACCTACTCTGATTCCTTTTATGTCTTTTTCTTCTCTTATTGCTAAAGCTAACATTTCTAATACAATATTAAATAGTAATGGTGACAGTGGGCAGCCTTGTTTCACTCCTGATCTTATTGGGAATGGTTTTAGTTTGTCTCCATTACATATGATGTTTGCTGATGGTTTTAAATAGATGCTGCTGATCATTTTAAGGAAAAGCCCATTTATTCCTATACTCTCTAGTGTTTTTAATAGGAAAGGGTGTTGGATTTTGTCAAAGGCTTTTTCTGCATCTATTGAGATAATCATATGGTTTTTGTTAATTTGGTTATTAATATAATTAATTATCCTGTTAGTTTAACTAATATTGAACCAGCCCTGCATCCCTGGTATAAATCCTACTTGGTCATAGTGTACTATCCTGGGGATGACTTTCTGTAATCTCATTGCTAAAATCTTATTTAAAATTTTTGCATCAATATTTATTAGGGAAATTGGGCTATAGTTTTCTTTCTCTGTTTTTACCCTACCTGGTTTAGCTATCAGCACCATATCAGTCTCATAGAAGGATTCTGGCAGTATACCTTCTGTCCCTAATTTCTCAAATAGTTTGTGTAGTATTGGAATTAATTGTTCTTTGAATGTTTGGTAGAATTCACATGTAAATCCATCTGGCCCTGGAGATTTTTTCTTAGGGAGTTGGTTAATGGCTTCTTCTATTTCTTTTTCTAATATGGGACTATTTAAATAATTTATATCATCTTCTGTTAACCTCGGCAATCTGTATTTTTGTAGATATTCCTCCATTTCATTCAGATTTTCAAACTTACTGGCGTAAAGTTGGGCAAAGTAACTCCTAATTATTGCTTTAATTTCCTCTTCATTGGAGGAAAGTTCTCCCTTATCATTCTTGAGACTAACAATTTGAGTTTCCTCTTTCCTTTTTCTTATCAAATTAACTAAAGGCTTATCTATTTTGTTAGTTTTTTCATAGAACCAACTCTTAGTTTTATTTATTAACTCAATAGTTTTCTTATTTTCGATTTTATTAATTTCTCCTTTTACTTTTAGAATTTCCAATTTGGTATTTAATTGAGGGTTTTTAATTTGTTCTTTTTCTAGTTTTTTTAATAATAAGCCCAATTCATTGATCTTTTCTTTCTCTATTTTATGCAAGTAAGCATCTAGAGATATAAAATTGCCCCTTATAACAGCTTTGGCCATATCCCACAAATTTTGGTATGTTGTCTCCTTATTGTCATTCTCCTGGATGAAATTATTGATTGTGTCTATGATTTGCTCTTTCACCCATTCATTCTTCAGGATTAGATTATTTAATTTCCAATTACCTTTTGGTCTATTTTCTCCTGGCCTTATATTGCGTGTGATTTTTATTGCATCATGATCTGAAAAGGATGCATTTACTATTTCTGCCTTTCTGCATTTGATTTTAAGGTTTTTATGCCCTAATACATGGTCAATTTTTGTATAGGTTCCATGGACTGCTGAGAAAAAAGTAAACTCTCTACTGTCTCCATTCAACTTTCTCCATAGATCTATCATACCTAACTTTTCTAACAATTGGTTTATCTCCCTAGTTTCTTTCTTATTTATTTTGTAGTTTGATTTATCTAATTCTGAGAGAGCAAGGTTGAGATCCCCCACTAGTATCGTTTGGCTGTCTATTTCTTCTTGCATCTCTCTTAATTTCTCCCCTAGGAATTTGTGTGCTATTGCACTTGGTGCATATATATTTAGTATAGATATTGCTACATTATCTACGGTACCCTTTAATAAAATATAGTTTCCTTCCTTATCTCTTTTGATTAGATCTATCTTGGCTTTTACTTGATCTGAGATAAGGATTGCTACCCCTGCTTTTTTTTGTTCACCTGAAGCATAATAGGTCCTGTTCCAGCCTTTTACCTTCATCCTATATGTGTCACTATGTTTTAGATGTGTTTCTTGTAGACAACATATTGTGGGATTCTGATTTTTAATCCAGTCTGATATCTGCTTCCGCTTTATGGGAGAGTTCATCCCATTCACATTCACATATAGAATAACTAATTCTTTATTTCCTGCCATCTTATTTACCCAAGATATGTTTTCCCCTTTCCTTTCCCCTTTCTCCCTTCCCCCCACCTCAGTACTTTGCTTTTGATGACCCCTCCCCCAAACAATACTCCCCTTTCCTTTCCCCTTTCTCCCTTCCCCCCTGCTCAGTACTTTGCTTTTGATGACCCCCTCCCCCAAACAATACTCCACCCTTTAGATCCCCTCCCCCTGTTTTTACTCCTTTCCCCTGATTCTTCTATTTCCCCTTCTATTAGTTTGTCCCTTACTTTTCCTTCTTTCCCTCCCACTTCCCTCTAGCAATAGACAAGTTTCTATGTGAAATCAAATGTCTGATATACACTTTTAGAGCCCAACCTGATGAGAGTAAGATTTACACAGTGCTCGTCTCCGTCCCCTCTTTCTCTCAATTATATTAGGTTTTCTTTGCCTCTTCAAGTGATTTTACCTTGTTTTTACCTCCTTTTTTTTAGATCTTATTTTACCACTTTTTCCCTCTTTTCCCCAGTATGACAACCTTTTCCCCTCTAGTTCTCTTTTTCATATTATCAAAGTAATATTTAGTTAATTATACCCCCAAACTTTGAGTATCCCCCTAGTAAAAATAAAGTTCTCAAGAGTCCTTTCCTTTTTACCTTTTTATGCATCTCTTGAGTTCTGTGTTTGGGTGTCGAATTTTTTGTTCAGATCCGGTCTTTTCATTAGAAATACGTGAAATTCACCTATATCATTGAATGACCATCTTCTTCCCTGGAGGATAATGCTCATTCTAGCTGGATAGGTTATTCTTGGCTGTAATCCAAGTTCCTTTGCCTTTCGGGAATATCTGGTTCCAGGCCCTTCGATCCTTCAGTGTGGAAGCTGACAGATCCTGACAGATTCTAATTATTGATCCTCGGTATTTGAATTGTTTCTTTCTAGCTGCTAGCAGAATCTGTTCCTTGGTGCTATAGTCCTGAAATTTAGCCACGATATTCCTTGGGGTTTTAATTTTGGGGTCTCTTTCAGGAGGTGATCGGTGAATTCTTTCAATGGTAATTTTGCCCTTTGATTCTACAATCTCAGGGCAGTTTTCTTTCAGGATTTCCTGGAAGATAGTGTTTAGATTCTTTTTTTGATCATGGCTTTCAGGAAGTCCAATAATCCTTAGATTGTCTCTCCTAGATCTATTTTCTAAGTCAGTTGTTTTTCCTAGGAGATATTTCATATTTTCTTCTAATTTTTCATTTTTTTGTTTTTGTTTGACTGATTCTTCAAGTCTTAGTGAGTCATCCACTTGCATTTGTTCAATTCTTATTTTTAAAGTGTTGTTTTCTTCAGTTACCTTTTTAAGTTCCTTTTGTAACTGGCCAATTTGTTCACTGCACTCTTTTTCCACTTCACTAATTTTACTTTTTAATAAATTGGTGTCTTTTTCATATCTCTTTTGCAGAGCATCATATCCTTCTTGCAAGATACTGTATCCTTCTTGCACTGATTTCAATTTATTTTCCCATTTATCCTCCAGCTCTCTTTTGAGGTTCTTTATGCAATCTTCCAGAAAGGCCTTTTGAAACGGGGACCAGTGATGGTCGTTGCTGTTTTTTTCTGGATTTTTGTCTAAAGAAACCTCTGTATCTGAGGTCGTTTCTTTGCCGTGATAAAAGCTGTCTATGGTGAGAGCTCTCTTTTGCTTCTTCATCATTTTTTTTTTTAGACAGAGTGGATATCTCTTTAAGGTAGGGGAAAAAAAAAAAAAAAAACCTAGGCTGAAGACGCTTTGCCCTGGGGCACTTCGGCGAGTTGACTTAAGGTGCTGGGCCGGTGGGGGCTAGGACTAAGTCCGAATTACTCCTTAAACAAGGCAAGTCTGCCAGAACACCTGTCCCCAATCAGGGCAGAGTGTCCCGAGTGCCTCAGATAAACTCCAGGTGTTTGGAATTTGGAGTTTGGAGTTTGGAATTTCTTCCACGCTGAGCCGAGCTGAGTCCCACCCTCACTTCCGGCCTGCACAGTTGTCGTCTATTTATCTCTCTGTCCGAGTCCGACTAACCTGATATGAAGTTCTCCAGAGAGCCGTGCCCAAATATTTCTGAGTTCGTTGACTTGAAGATCAGTTCAGAGGCTTATTTTATTGTTGATTTGAGAGAAGATCAGAGGAGAGGCAGAAAGTCACCTTTTCACTCCGCCATCTTGGCTCCGCCCCCTCAACTGATAGCATCTTTAAAAAAAGGTATGTGTGACAATCTTGATAGTTTTTAATTTATAGTTCTTTCCTATTCCCTATGTGGTAATTTTTTAATGCTGTGTAAAAGCTGTTGTAAATAAAAGGCCTGGGGCCAAGACTCATTTTTTTTCTTTCCATATGCTATGTGCAGTTTCTGTTCTAAATTATACTTGGAATAACTTCATCGTTTTTCATTTGTCTTTCTACTTAAAAGTGGATAAGTTCCATGCAATGACCTTTATCTCATCTTCAAAACTAGAACAACTAGTTTTGCATCTGAAAGCAGAGACTGGGAAATGGTTTCTAGTTATGCCTTTGGAATCTGATCTCTGGCACACATCTCTTCATTATAGAGCAGAGAGATCACTGACTATCAGACATATTCCAGCTAGACTCAGAGAGGGCTAATTCCCACCTAGGCCAGGTATCACAGCTGAATTCATTCCAAAATCACAGCTGGAAAGACAAAATATTGTTTACTTTGTCTCCTTAGCCCCTGCACACTCTTCTCATTGCTGTCTCAAGTCCGGAGTAGAGCCATGCATGGATTCTGGCCAGATGGCCATCTGTTATGTCTCCCGATGTTGTAATTTGATCTTGTAGAATTCTGTTAAGTGAGCATTAAGTAATGACCATGTCAAATGGATAGCACTTTAATGACAGATTGAAAGCTGAGGGCTCACTTGCTCATAGTTAGGAGGAAAAAAAAAAAAGATGAAACAATAAAAATTCAAACATATATAGATCCCCTCCTTATTTTTCCTTTAACCACCTTATACTTAGTTCCAACAGAAAGAAATTTAAAAGATAAGTTGTGGCCATCAAAATAGTCCCTAATATGGCAATGTGCCAGTTTCAAGCAGATTGGGAAAACGGAGGACATTTTCAAAAACCAAAATGCTAAAAAAAAATTTAGACTAAGAGTTCCTAGGACTCTTAGAAGCTTTGAGTGCCATATCTACATTTTCCAGATGAAGGTAGCACCATTCAAAATGTTTAAGTTCACTTGTCCAAAGTCACAAAGGTAGCAAATACCAACATTTGCACTTGGTTTCTTTCCACTATACAACCCTACCTCCTTTTCATTCTTGACTGGATAGAAGGCACATACATGTTTTTAGTGCTATCGTGCAAAAGAAAATATATCTTTTAATTATAAGAAATTCTAGCTCATGGATCATTCCCAAAGGGAGAAAAAGGGTAATAAATTCTACCTATTTTACTTTCAGAAAGATCAGCAAAAGTATCTTTTACTGAAAAATTATTTTGACTCATCAACAACTGAACATAAGACAAAAAGTTTTATAGGTTATTTTTCTTTGAAACAAATATCTAAAGAAGAAATGCATAATTTATGACATTACTTAGAGAAACTAAGTAGAAGACAAAAATGATGCATTCATTATGTAAATGAATTGCCATGATCATCATCATGATCATCATCATCATCATAAAAGCTCATATTTAAAAGAGACTTTCATATATATTATCACATTTAATCCACAAATTTATCCTGTGCGGTGGGTAGTACAAGCACTAAAGAAAACTTGACTTTAAATCTAGTTTCAGATACTTATCAACTGTACATCTCCGGGGAAATCACTTGATCTCAGTCTCAAATTCTTCAAGTTTAAGATGAGGATATAATAGCATCTACCTTTTAGGACTGAGGATCAAAATGAGATAAAATTTGCAAAGAATGTAGCACATTGCCTGAGTCATAGTAGATACTTCACAAAATTTCTTCTTTCTTTCCTTTCTTCCTTTCTTCCTTTCTTCCTTTCTTCCT
>JAJPUD010004683.1:106691-122205 GCA_023553655.1 Myrmecobius fasciatus
CTTCCTCCCTTCCTCCCTTCCTCCCTTCCTCCCTTCCTCCCTCCCTTCCTTCCTTCTTTCCTTCTTTCTTTCCTTTCTTTCTCTCTTCATCTCTCTACTTACCCTCTCTCTATAAGCTCTTCCCTAATTACTCTATTCATCTTTTCCTCTTCTGGATCTCTTCATGCCTATATATCCAAATAGCATTACAAACCCTGGAAGGCAAACATGACTTACATTGCTTTTGTGGTCTATTACAGTCAAATCAAAGTAACAAATATGTAGTAAGAGCTTACTATGTGCCAAAAACTGTGCTAAGCACTGGAGATAAGAATAAGGGCAAACACACACACACACACACACACACACACACACACACACACACACACTACAAGCACACATACTTGCAAAGCACACACTCTGTCATTAAAGGGGCTTACAATCCAAGGGGAAGACAACATGGAAATAATTATACATACAAAATTTTGTACTGAGTATTTGGAAAACAATGTCGAAGAGGAAAGCACCAGTAATATGGAAGCAAAAAAGTTTCTCATAAAAAGATACAATTTGAGCTAAGTGTTGAAGAAAGCTAGAGATTCTAGGAGTTAGTAGTAAGAAAGGAGAGCCTTCCAGACTCATGCACATAATTCTATGAACAGCAAGTGCTGCTAACATATAGTGTGAAAAAAAGGCAGCTAGATGGTGAAGTGGATAGAGCACTGGCCCTGAAATCCGGAGGACCTGAGTTCAAATCGGACTTCAGACACTTCCTAGCTGTGTGACCCTAGGCAAGTCACTTAACCCCAATTGCCTCAGCCAAAAAAAAAGGGGGGGGAGAAAAAAGAATTAACATAACAGAAAGAAAAAGGAATGAATAATTTGGCAAAATCCAATAGCTAGGGAGATGTTAGGCAAAATATAATCAGGGAAAACAGAGAACCTATGGAAACAGATGAGTATCAAAGTTGTTTAAGCAAAACTAACTTGAGGGAGAAGTTTAAATTTTTTAAAAAGGGGATTAAAAAAAGCAAAACTAAAGAAAAACATTGAGGAAAATACAAGCTTAATAGCCATAACTTTATATGTGAATGCATTAACGATAAAATGAGAGCAACATAATAAGAAAACCTAACAATCTTTTGTATATAAGAAATATATTTTAAAAATAAAAACATCAAAATTAGGCTACCAGATTCTATATTTAATAGTCATTTACTATAATCTATTGCCTCCCTCTAAGTGAACAAATGAATTAATGAAAGATTAATCCTTGATATCGTACATAAATGTTAGGGTACATGTCTTGGTCATGCATTTTATAGAAATGTTTTCCATGAACAAGGGTCTTTGGTCATTTTAAACAGAGGAAGGGGAGGTTTCTAGCTGATCTATTATCTAATCAAGTATATAATTTTCACAAAATAATTACAATAGTTTAATGTAAAAAACAATTGCAATAAACAACACTACAATGAAGGACCACTATTACTTTTAATTAACAAATAGTATCTGTACAAGTCTCTTGGCATACATAAATCCAGTAGTGATTTCCAATAAGAGAAAAAGGGAAGAAATGAACAATGGAAAGAAAAACTTATGATAAGAAAATTTCTTAATCTTTCATCTTGATATAAATGAAAAGAATCAATTTTGCTCTAGATTTATCAAAGTTTCTTTCATTTCTTTTTTTTCAGATTTCATTCCAACTGAGTTGTCTCTATAATTTCTCGTCCTTCTCTCATAGATGTTTGCTATTCCTCTTTCAACTTGAAAAAATTCTTGGTTGGCTTATATTTTACACCTGACGTAGCCAGAGCACTCTTGCTAAAAGTCTCAGTTCAAAATGTTTGATCACTGAAGTGTGAATATTCCTATACTAATGACATATTTCTCCCCTTGCTTTGTCTTATGGCTATTCAGAAGAACAGTTTGTATGAATTGGGTAAAAGACATCTCAAAGCCTTAACACAGGGTCTTATGTTCACCTAATTTTATTATCTTAACTATCACACATCCTAAAGAATATCTCTGAAATGCTTCCCAGTTCCAGATGAGCTGAAAGATTTAGTTAGGTATTTGAAAAGTCTAGACAGATACATTCTAAAAATTTTATAACATTAATTTACTGCCTCTATAAGCTCTGTTAAAGATGTTGAACTGTTCAGACATTTCCAATTAAGGACACTTCACTTTCTAACTCAACAAAGTATTAGAAATGTGCAGTGTAGATTGGCTCTGCTATAAGAGTTTTTATTTCTACTTTCCTGGCATTATAGGTTTGAATTTGTAAATGTTATATTACATTAATCACATATATACAGATGGGTGATTTTAGAAGGGAATGTTGTAATTACAACATTACCCGCATAAAAGCAGAGTAAAACAACATTTTCAATGACAATTTAGTACAGCAAATTTTTAAAAATTGACTTCACTTCATAAAAAAGGCAAAGTTTCCTTTGCAGAATCAACCACTAGCATCTTAAGACTTTTGCCTAACCAAAGTAAAAATAACAAATGACTAGAACACTTTCATTTCAGTGATTTTGGAGTATGAGAGTGCATTAGTACTTGATACAGTATGGCTATCTATTCATTACAAAGCAGTGGCATCAATCCAGTTTTGACTGCACTGTGATTAAATATTTATAATGTTTTCATGCTGCAAATGAAGCATGCTGATTAAAATGATCAGGGTGTCTCCATTTGGATACACTAAAAAGCTGAGGTTCACACCTTGGGTAGGAAATACTTCAGGTCATTTCTACACATTAGCCTTTCCAGTTTCCAGGGCCGTTTCCATTAGATGGAACATCATTACAGTACAGAGAAATTGTAAGTAGGAGGCAATTATTCAGCCAAATACTGAATTTCTAAACTAAATATCTAGAAATGTAATTACTGCTGATTGGTCGTTTAAAGAGAGCAGCTCTTTGCTGTCATTCTTTAAGATAAACATATGAAGTTGGCAAAGATTTTTAGATACTTCTACCATTTAACAAACGTGATGGACTAAGTGCCTCAACTTGTAGCCCACAGAGTACAGATTTGAATGGAGATTTTTTTCTCCTGCAAAAAAGCAACAAAAATGAGACTAGAATTTGGGGAATTAAAAAAATTCAAAATGAATAATCACAGAGCTCAAGGGACAGAATCAAGATGGCAGAGTAAAGGATCACAACTGACAAACCTCCTCCCAACCCTGTTTTACAAAATGAGCATAGAAAATGGTGAATTGAATTCTGAGGAGTCAATAAGGTCATTTTGAGAAGCAAAAGTAGTTTAGGAAGACAGAAAGAACTTGTAGTCAGTGGGGTAGTGGGCTATGGCACCAGCCATGACATTTGGAGGAGACAGTGGCAACAATGCCCCCTGGGCATGCCGAATACTCAGAGACAATAAAAACCCCAAATATCTAATCAGAAAGGGATTCCATGGAACCCCTGTACTAGCACTCAGTGCAGGACTGGGTGGCATTTGCCAGCTTTTTCACCTGTATCCATTTCCGGGTCACATATTCAGGGCAGAGAAGAGCAGTTATGATTATAAAGCAGAGATTCTATATAAGGACCACAGCTAAGGAAGATAATGATCAGAACTCTCTCTGTGTCATAACAATTTGTAACAACAAAAAACTTACAGGAATACATACCTAATTATGAAAACAGAAGGATATAAAGGACTGACAGATGGTTTCTTCCCTCCCCCACTTCCCTCTCTCCCATTACCTTCCAGAGGTGTGCTAAGTCTAACTATAAAAAAAGAGTTCAAAGTTTAAAAAAGCTGGAATAATGAGTAAACAACAAAAACAACAATAAACAATATGAGCATAAAAATCTATGGTGATGAGAAATCTCAAGGAATAAACTCAGAAGACAATATCTTGAAAACATCTGAAAATAAATCTTCAAAGAAAAAGGCAGATTGAATCCAAGAAAAATAAAACTTCCTAGAACTAAAGAAAGGGATAAAAAGGGAAAAAAATAAGAACCATAAAGGAAAAATGAAAAAGAAAGTATAGCTATACAAGAAAATTAGTGAAAGAGAAGTATAGTTCAGTAAAAGTTGCACAAAAATCCTGAATTTGTCAAATGGTAAAGGAAGTGCAAAAACTTGTTGAAGAAAATGCCCTAAAGATCAGAATTAGCCAAATGGTAAAAGAGGTACAAAATCAGAAAATTTCTTAAAAATTAGAATTGGGCAAGTGAAAACTAATGATTTTACAAAACATTAAGTTTTAAAGGAAAATCAAGAGTGAAAAAACTGAAGAAACTGTGAAATACCTCATTAGAAAAAACAATTGACCTTAAATACTTAAAAAAGAGAGATGATTTTATAATCATGGACCTACCTGAAAACCATGATCATAAAAAGAGCCTAAATATTATATTTCAAAAAATATATAAAAGATCAATTCTTTGATATCTTAAAACCAGAAAGTAAAAAAGAAAATTTTAAAAATCACCTATCACTTCTTAAGTGACATCTCCAATATAAATCCTTAGGAATATTATAGAGAAATTCCAGAATTACCAAGTCAAGGAGAAAATATTGTAAGCAGCCAGAAAGAAATCATTCAAATATTATGAGTCTAAAGTTATGATCCCACAAAACTTAGCAGCTACCACCTATGAGACGTAGAATATGTTTTTTGTAAGGCAAAAAAGATGGGACTATGATTAAGAACATCCTATGCAGCATCACTAAATCTAATCTACAATGAAGAAAACTGACATTTAGTGACAGGGGGCTTTCAAGCATTTGTGATAAAAGACCAGATCTAAAAAGAAAATTTACATTCATATAAGAAACTAGAGGAGCATGGAAAGGTAAACCTAAGTAAAAAAAAAAAAAAAAAAACAGTGGAATTTAACAAGATTAAACTGTTTATATTACAATATGGGAAGATGATGCATGTAACCCCTAAAAACCTTATCATCAGGATGCTTAGAAAGCATCATCCTACCTACTTAGAGGGCATGAGTATAAATCTAATTTGTTGGTATATGAAAAAAAAAACAGGAAGAGATTGCATTGAGATATGCAATAAAAAATGACTAAGGAGGAGGATGAAAGGGGAAATTTATCTTATATAAAAGAATCTTACAAGTAGTTTTTTTTTTTTCACAATGGAAGAGAATAGTGAGCAATATTTGAAACCCAATCTCATGTGTACAGATTTTAGGAGGGAAAGGTTTATAATATGCATACAGCTTTGTATAAAAATTCATCTTAACCAACAGAGTTATGAGTAGAAAGTAAAAACAAGGAAGCAGGTATTTTGGTAAGAGGGAGGAAGTATTATGTGAGGAAAGTAATTTGAAACAAAACAGACTTTTAAGGAGGCAAAAGGGTAGAAAAAAGAGAGAAGAGCATAATGTTAGGTGAGCAATTAAAAAAAAAAACAGAACTCAACAACTAAAGTATATATTAAAAATAACAATTGAACACAAAAATCAAAGTCAATATAAATAAAACAGAAAGTTAAAAATAATTGATAAATAAATAAATCTAGAAGCTGGTTTATGGGGGTTAGGGGAAGGAAATATTTTTCAATTTAAAAAAAAAAGATACCAAATTACCAATATCAAAAACCTAAAGGGTGAGTGAACAATAAATAAAGATGAAATTAAAGCAATTGTTAGAAGCTACTTTACCCACCTTTGTATAAATAAAACTAACATTCTAGATGAAATGAATCAACATCTACAAAAATATATATTGCCTAGATAAATGGATCAAGCAATAGAAAATTTAAATAAATGCAACTTATAAAAAGGAATAATCTATAAGTGAGTGCCCTAAAGTAAAAAAAATCAATTTACAAGTCAATTCTAACATATTATTTTTAAAAATCTATTCTAGTACTATAAAAATTGAAAAAGCACATAAAGATGGAATTCTACCAAATTCCTTCTATGATACAAAAATGGTTTTTGATACCTAAACTAGGGTGTACAAGTAGAGGGAAATAAAACTATAGACCAATTTTCCTAATTGATGCAGACATTTTAATTAAATATTCACAAGGTAACTATCCAAGCACCTTCAAGACCATATAATGTAATTAGATTGGATTTATACCAGCAATGCAGAACTGGTTCAAAATTAGGAAAAATAGAAATATAAATGAACATATAAAGTTTGAAAATTATGCAGAAAAAACTGATAAAATACAAAACATTTTAATATAGAAACTTTACAAGAATAAAAGTAATTGTAACTTTTCTTAAAATGATATGTAATATCTAAAACCAAGAATAAACATTATCTGTGATGACGATAAGATGGAAGCTTTTTAAATAAGATCAGGGATAAAGCAAGGATGAGCATTATTACCATTAGCATTCTATTATTAATAGAAATGCTAGATATAACAATAAGGCAAGAAAAGTAAATTGAAATAACAGGCATAGATAATAAACATAGATAAGCATAGATAACCAAAACTATCACCTTTTTCGGTGGGAGGGCAATAATGATTGAATACTTGGATAGCTAGGTGGTGCACTGGTCAAAGAGCACTTCCTGAAGTCAGGAAAATTTTTTTTCTTAATTCCAATACAGTTTAGATACTTTTTAGCTGTGTGATCTGGGCAAGTCACTTAACCCAATGTGTCTGGATTTTGTTGTTGTTGTTGTTTTGCTGTTTTGTTCTTAATGAGCTGGAGGAAAAAATGGCAAACTATTTCAGTATCTTTTAAAAGAAAACTTCAAATGGGTCAAAAAAAACTAGAAATGACTGAAATGACTAAACAGCAACATACTTAGAGAACCTGGGAGAATAAAACAACAACAACAACAACAACAACAACAACAACAACAAAACCTACCCAAAACAATGAGTAACATTAGCACAGTTGCAGGATAAAAAATAAATCTACTAAGTTATTATCAGTATCTCTACATATTACCAATAAAACTTTATAGGAAATGATAGAAAGACAATTCCATTTAATATAACTATAGACAGTATAAAGTACATGAAAGTCTATCTGCTAAGGCTGACCCAGGCACTGTATGAACACAATTAAAAGACACTCTTCAAACATATAAAGACAGATATAGATAATTGGAGGAATATTAATTGTTAATAGTAGGCTGAAGCAGTGTAATACAAATGACAATACTACTTAAAGTAATTTACTTATTCTGTCCCATACCAATCAAATTACCAAATAATTATAAAATGGGAGAAAATGATCACAAAATCCATCTAAGGGAACAAAAGTTTAAGAGTTTATCAAAGGAATATTATGGAATAAAAATATAAAGGATGGGAACCTAACATTACCAGATATCACACAACACTACATAATCATAATAACTATATGTATAGATATAGTCATATAATAATAATCATAAAAACAGTTTTGTATTACATAAGAAATATAGTGGTTGTGACAGTATATCATAGGAAATGAGCATAGTAGCATAGCTTTTAATAAGCTCAAAAATTCCAACTACTGGGGCAAGAACTTACTATGTGATAATAATGCATCAGATAATGGAAAGAAAGTAGTCTAGGGGAAACTAGACAGAGCAACATCTCATACTATATATCAAGATAAGATAAAAATGTGTGAATGGTTTAGACAAAAAGGGAGATATTATATGTAAATAAAGAGAGAAGATAGACAAAAAACAAAAAAAAAAACGAAAAAACACATCAGATCTGTGAATGAAAGTGTTCATGACCCAAGAGACAAAGAGAATTACAAGAGGTAAAATGTAATGAATACTTGCTGAGAGAATGAATTCACATTTAACTGTTGTAATTTTTTCCTCTCAACAAGCCTATAAGTTAAGTAGTGAAAGTATGATTACCTGCTTTTTTGAAGATGAGATAACTGTCTCAGAAAGAAATTCAAATTGTCTATTTGGTGGGCATAAGCTGAGTCTTGGATATATGAGACATGGACATTATTTTTAAAAAATGTGGCTAACTCAAAACAATTCACAGCTTTAGCAAAGTTATGGGATATAAAATACCCACACAAATCATCAGAATTTCTATAAAGTATTGACAAATCTGATCAGCAGGAGATAGAAATATTCCATTTAAAATAACAATAGACAAAATAAAATATTTGGGGGTCTATCTGCCAAGAAAAACCAAAGAACTATATGAGGACACAAAGAACACACAAAAAAAGTCAGACCTAAAGAATAAAAAAAACAATTATTCATGGGTAGGCTGAGCTATTATAATAAAAATGAAAATTCTGTCTAAATTGGTCAGCTTGTTCAGTACCATACCAATCAAACTGCCAAAAAACTATTTTACAGAACTAGAAAAAATGTAACAAAATGCCTCTGGAAGAACAAAAGTTCAAGAATATCAAGGCAATTAATGAAAAAAAAATACAAAGGATGGTGGTGTAGCAGTACCAAACCTAAAAATATATTCTAAACCAGCAGTCACCAAAGCCATTTCGTATAGGCTAAGAAATGAGTGGTGGATTAGTGGAATAGATTAGATACACATGACACAATAATCAAGACAATAATCAAGACCTATAGTAATCTAAATCTAAACCCCCAAACTCCAGCTTCTGGAATAAGAACTCATTATTTGACAAAAATTACTGGGAAAACTGGAAAATAATATGTTGGAAATTTGGAATAGACCTACATCTCACACCCCATACCAAATAAGGTCAAAATGGATATATGATTTGGGCAAAAAGGATGATACTATAAACAAATGAGGAAAGCAAGGGTAAATTTACCGATTAGATCTCTGGAGAAGGGAAGAATTTATGACCAAAGAAGAACTAGACATCATTATGAAAGGCAAAATGACAACTTTGATTACATCAAATTAAAAATTTTTTTTGAATAAGCAAAGCCAATAGAAACAAGATTAAAAGGGAAATACAAAGCTGGGAAAAATATCTTTACAATCAGTGTTTCTGATAAAGGTCTCATTTCTAAAATATATAAAGAACTGTGTCAAATTTATATGGATATACATCATTTCCTAATTGATAGATGGTCAAAGGATATGAGTTTTCAGATGATTAAATTAAAGCCATCTATACTCATATGAAAATATGATGCAAATCACTATTACAGAAATACACATTAACTCTATTATATATATATGTATATAATGTAAATATATGTATATATTTACATTATAACACAAACTCTGAGGTACCATCTCACACTTCTCAAATTGGCTAAGATGTCAGGAAATGATAATGATGAATGTTGGAGGGGATGTAGGGAAACTGGTACACTAATGCATTGTTGGTGGAGCTGTGAAATGATCCAACCATTCTGAAGAACAATCTGAAACTATGTCCAAAAGGCTAACAAAATGTGCATATCCTTTGGCCCAACAGTACCACTACTGGGTCTGTATTCCAAGGAAATCATAAAGGAGGGAAAAGGACCCATGTGGTCAAAAGCATTTATTGCAGCTCTTTTTGTGGTAGCAAAGAATTGGAAAAGGAATGGATGCTCATCAATTGGGAAATGGCTGAATAAGCTGTGGTATATGAAGGTAATGGGATATTATTGTTCTCTAAAAAATTATGAGCAAGTTAATTTTACAAAGGCTTGGAAAGATTTACATGAACTGATGCTGAGTTTAATAAGCAGAACCAGGAATACATTGTACACAATAACAGCAAAAATGCGTAATGACCAACTATTAAAGACTTTGTTCTTCTCAGTGATTCATTGATCTAAAGCAATCCTAATAAACTTTGGACAGAAAATGCCATCTGCATCCAGAAAAAGAACTGTGGATATTGAATGTTCATCAACACATGCTATATTCACTTTTTTTTCTGTTTTTTTCTTCTCCCATGATTTTTCCCTTTTGCTCTAATTTTTCTCTTCCAACATGATTCATAAAGCAATGTGTATTAAAAAATAAATATTTTTAAATGTGCCTGAATGATATATCTGCATGGTCGATGTTAATGAGAGCCATGAGGCAAGTTTTATAGTGAAATTTAAATAAAAACAAACAAAAAGATCTTTCTAGCAAGTTTGGGTTTTCTCAAGGTTTCTTCATATTATTGTGAAAGCATTTGATGGGCTTAAAGCCATGTGCAACATATATGCTTTCATTACATCAGAGAGGTCATTGGGTATTGATTTAGATATATAAGGAAATACAACTATCCCATATAGTTCTTTCTTCAATGTCTAAATGATGCTCCCAAGAATTAAATTTGGAGTTATACATACTCATTAAGAGTGAATGTGTTTCTTTAAAATGAATATACATCAGACTTCACAACATTAAAATTTAAATGTCTATTCTTGTATCAAAGTTTGAACATTTTTGAGATGTATATCATTTACTTAATATAGTATTAGCAATTAATCATATAATTGTCTGAAATTGAATGAAGTATGTGTGATAAAAAAGCTAAGTATAGATATCTGAAGATAGAAGAGGAATAATTATGAGTGTAAATCAAAGATTTGAAAATTATTACTAAAGAAAATCAGTATTTTCTCTGTTTAAAAAAAGGCTTAGAGAAAAGTGAAGGAGAGAGACAGACAAACAGACATAGAGATAGAAAATATTGATTTAAGTATACAAAGGAATCTAACCATTCAATATAGCTATTTTTCCAGTGTCTAAATGATGCTCCCGAAGAGTCAAATTTGGCATTATACATACTCATTAAAATGACTGAAGAGATGGGGGAGGGGAGGGAGAGAGGGAGGAAGGAAGGGAAAAAGAATGAAAAGGGAGGGAGGGAGGAAGGATAAGTTGAGGTAAGAATGAGAGGGAGAGAAAGGAGAAAGTGAAGGAGAGACCTAGAAAGACATAGAAGCAGATATAGAGAGATAGAGACAAACAGAGAAACTATAAAGATGCACTAAATATGTAAATGCTTCATCCTTACTGAGATGGATGAGAAATATTACTTAAGTAACTTTATATATCTTCCCAGTAACTATAATTAAGTTTTATTGGGTTAAGTTTAATATAGAGTTGTAACTATTGTAGTGGATTTTTATTATTTAAAGCAAATTTTTCAGGTTGAATTATTATTATAAGTTCTACCTCTGCAACCTCTTTCTCAACATTTCTCTTTCACTGTCACTACCTTCTAATAGGCCTTATTACGACTTGCCTCAGTGCCTAGTAAGGTCTTCTAACAAGTCTTCTCAACTCTATTCCATTTTTTTCCAGACGATATTTCAAAATGATGACATGATTTCTTATGGACTGAAGTGATCATGTCATTACTTTGCTCAAAATCTTTCAATAATTTCTTTTACACACACACATATATACACACATTCAAGGAACATGTTCTAGAATTTAATTCTACCCTATTTCTTCAGACTTTAATTTTCTTACTACAATTCTGTGAATTTCATAATTCATCTAGATATCTTTTCTAACTCATGTCATAATTTTTCCTACTGCCTGTAAATAATATGAACTTATTCTATTGCTCCTTTGACTATGATTGGTGAGCTCCAAGTGACATCTAAGCCTACTCTATACCATAGTTTTTTTTTAACTTTTTCCCATTGACAATCCCTTTTCACCCAATAAATTTTATGTGACCTTGGATATATAGATATATACAAATCAAACATTTACTGATAATATATCATACAGAAACTTATTTTAAAACAATTATTTAGTATACATGCTTAGCATCTATTAGAGATGAAAGCAAATTTGCATATTAATTAGATGGATGAGCTTGTTTATTTTTACATGAAGAATTAAATCTTGGCAAAATATTGGACATCTTTTACTACTGCTAAATTTTTCAAGACCTCCATTCCATTTTGTGACTTCATAAGGGGTCAGGACCCACAATTTAAGCTTTGCTCTATGCCACTTCTTTACATGTGCTAAATATGTTACTCTCCAATTCCTTCATCAGGATCCCTCTATGCATTATCTTCCCATGATAGAATATAAGATCTTTAAAGCCTGGGATTACCTTGGTTGCTTATATCTGTATTACTAGCAATAAGCATATGTTAAATATTTAACAAATGTTTTATATATGTATTTATTCATTTACTTGATGGTATCTTTTCATCCAGCCCGGCCATCCCACCCCTACACCCCACATTTTTCTTACTGTGTTTTTATTCCTATTGTTCCTTAACTCTGGAAAGATTCCCTTTACTTTATGTAACTTTTATTCCTAATGGTCTTTAAAAATTCAATTTAAATGCCAATGTATTCAAGAAGTCTCCTCTGTTCATACCTGAGTTTATGTTTATCATTACTTTTGATTTCACTGAAAGCTTCAGAAGGGTAGGGACATTTTCTTCGGTAAATTTTTGTCTTCCATAGAACCTAGCCTCATGTGATCTGCCCATAATAGATGCTTGAAAATGTATGTTGAATTGTTCAGTTCATTTTTATAAAGGTAGTTTAATTTAATCATGAAAAGCTCAAAGATAGGACAAATTGTAAGGTTTTATTACATAGCCTTGCAGGCACTATTTCCATTAACTCTCATATAAAGATTAAAAAAAATTTAAATAAGATACAACAGGCAATACACTAATGCCTGATCCTTTTATTGCTAATATTTTCATTTCATGGTACCAACTTCAACCTCTATTTGCCCCAAACCAGTTAATTATGACATGCTAACTGATAAAATTCATGGTTAATAATGAAACATTCAGTGTGGCAAGAAGATATTTGAAAGAACATCATGACTTTGAACATTGGCTTCTAGAATAATCAGATAATAAGAGTAGTAATATAGATTTAATCAATAAGTATGCCTCATGCAAGGATTGAAATGAGACTTTAAAATTCAAAATCAATAAATCATTTAAGAACTTAAAAATCAGAAAGTTTTGCCTTTTTTCTATGAACAAATTAGAAGAGAATAAACAATCTAAGTTAGAAGCATAGCATATTTTAATTTTTCATTTCTTCTTCATATAGATTGTTCTTTTTCAAAAGAGCATATTTTACATATTTAGCAGTTAAAATTCAAACATATTTTTGAAAACTAATGATCCAACTTTTTGTGGAAGAAAAGTAAAATGAATAAATAATTGTATTGTTTGGAAGAAATGAAACTATTTAAAAGTCTGGTTTTCTTATCATTTTTTCCTTCCAATTCAGTATAGCATAACATCTTTCAAATATCCCTTAAGCTGTTGAATTGGAAATGGTTCAACTTCTATTAATTTTATAAGCTTTTGCTTGAATTAATTTTGGTAAATAAAATAATCAAATAGTTATTCAATTTTCTGCAAAATTAATCATGAGTGAGGGACACAGCTTTAAGATGTATAGCAGTGTTTATTTTAAAAATAAAACCTTCACCTCTGTGAATTGTATTCAGATTCACAGAACAAGAATGCATTTTTTGTAGGAAAGAAATATATGAAATTGAGCTTACCTTAATATTGGTTTAAATTATCTTCAAATTAAATCAAGTGAAAAATCAATCAATTAATGTCTCCTATAAATCTATTAAGTATAATATATAAGGGTATAGAATACAGAATCTAATGTCAGAAAGATTTGGGCTCAACTCTGATATCTTGGGGTTTACTAGCTAGATGTTTTTCTTAAAGTCCAAGCCTTAAACCAAAAGCAATCTGATTCTAATAAACCACCAATAGGTCCTAGGCCAACCCCCATTAGGTCATTGTTTGGGGCCTGATTGACTAAGATTGTATGGAAACAGCAATAAAAGGGGAAAGAGGGACTTGGGGTGGAGCCAAGATGTCAGAGTAAATTAAGGAAGCTGCTCCAGCTCTCCTAATTTCCCTTAAAAACGACATGAAACCAAGCCTCTGAAAAGGGTCTGATGAAATTAAACCACTCTCCAGCTCAAGATAGATTATAAAAGCTTCAAGAAAGGTCAGTCTCACTGGGGTGGAAAGGATGTTCAATCTTGCTCAGATAGACTCTGAGAAAGCTGGGGAGAAGGTTTTAATCATAGCAAATCAGGAACTAAGATTCTCAGTCATGATTCAATAGAGGAGCAAATCAGTGGAACAGCTTTCAGTCTCAATATAAAAGGCAAACTCTGGAAAACCAGGCTACCCTTGATGTGCCAGATCTAAAATTATATTATAAAGCAGCAGTCATCAAAAACATTTGGTACTGGCTAAGAAATAGAGTAGTCGATCAGTAGGATAGGATCACAGGACAAACTAGGCAATAACTATAGCAGTCTAGTGTTTGACAAACCCAAAGAACCCAGCTTTTGGGATAAGTGCTCACTGTTTGACAAAAACTTCTGGGAAAATTGGAAACTAGTATGGAAGAAATTAGGGCTTGACCCACATCTAACACCACATACTAAGATAAGATCTAAATGGGTTCATAATTTAGATATAGTGATACTACAAGCAATTTAGAGGAACATAGGATAATTTACCTCTCAGACCTGTAGGGAAGGAAGGAATTTGTATCCAAAGAAGAACTGGAACTCTTAATTGAACACCAGATAGATAATTTTGATTATATTAAGTTAAAAAGTTTTTTTTGTACAAACAAAACTAATGCAGACAAGATTAGGAGGGAAGCAATAAATTGGGAAATCATCTTTACATTTAAGGGTTCTGATAAAGGCCTCATTTATAAAATATAGAGAGAATTGTCTCATATTTGTAAGAATTCAAGCAACTGTCCAATTGATAAATGGTTAAAGGATATGAACAGACAGTTTTCACATGAAGAACTTAAAACTATTTCTAGTCATATGAAAAGGTGCTCCAAATCACTATTGGTCAGAGAAATGCAAATTAAGACAACTCTGAGATACCACTACATACTTGTCAGATTGGCTAAGATGTCAGGAAAAGATAATGACAAATGTTGGAGGGGATGTGGGAAAACTGGGACACTGATACATTGTTGGTGGAACTGTGAATGGATCCAGCCATTCTGGAGAGCAATTTGGAACTATGCTCAAAAAGTTATCAAACTGTGTATACCCTTTGACCCAGCAGTGTTTCTACTAGGCTTATATCCCAAAGAAATCTTAAAGGAAGGAAAGGGCCCCACATGTGCAAAAATGTTTGTGGCAGCCCTTTCTGTAGTGGCTAGAAACTGGAAGCTGAATGAATGCCCATCAATTGGAGAGTGGCTGAATAAATTATCATATGTGAATGTCATGGATTATAATTGCTCTGTAAGAAACAACCAGCAGGATGGTTTCAGAGAGGCCTGGAGAGATTTGTATGAACTGATGCTGAGTGAAATCAGCAGAACCAGGAGAACATTATACACAGCAACAAGACTATACGATGATCAATTCTGAGGGACATGGTTCTCTTCAACAATGAAATGTTTCAAACCAGTTCCAGTTATTCAGTGAGGAAGAAAGCCATATACACCCAGAGAGAGGCCTGTGGGATCTGAGTCTGGACCACAACATAGTATTTTCACACTTTCTATTGATGTTTGCTTACATTATGTTTTCCTTCTCAGATTTTTTTTTCTCCTGTACAGCAAGATAACTGTATGAATATATATATATATGTATATATATATATATATATATATTCCAGTCAAATATTTTAACATAATTAACATGTATTAGAC
>JAJPUD010004683.1:127599-180060 GCA_023553655.1 Myrmecobius fasciatus
ATATGAACAGACAATTTTTAGATTACAAAATTAAAGTCATCTATAGTTATATGAAAAAAATGCTCTAAATCACTATTGATTAGAGAAACGCAAATTGAAACAACTCTGAGGTATCACCTCGCACCTCTAAGATTGGCTAAAGTGACCAGAAAAGATAATGTTAAATGTTGGAAGGGTGTGGGAAAACTGGTACATCTAGAGGTGTCAGAAGCAGTATTTTAACTCAGATTTTATTGACTGCCAAGATTTGCCTTATACTCTATTTACTACTCTAGTCATTGTGTAAATCTAGCCATAATATTCTATCTAGGAAAATCAAAATTTCTTTATTGAAAAACTACTTTATATTGACTATGTTAAGCTGCCATTCACAATGTTGTTACAAGGCTTGGTGGCCAGGGGGGAAAGATTCTCTCTCACACATACACACATATATATACATACACACACACTCACACATACAAATAGATACATGTGTATAAAATATGTATATTCATATCAATACCCACATGTTTATATGAATGCATGTCTATATGCATGTATGTTTTATACACACATGTATAAAGATATACATACTCATATGCATATACACAAGAATATACTTATATACATGTGCACACACACACACACAAACACACACACTAAGTCCAAATGGCAGAGAAATGTCTTATGAATGGAAGAAACAAGCTCCAGAGGCTTTGTAATCTATAAACAGAGGGGAAAAAATTTCATTCTTCTTTATCTTTCCCCCTTCCAGAAGAAAAAAGAAAGAGAACTGGGAAATGGAGCAGTGGAGCAGATTTTTGCTCAAAGTTTATTGCCATGGCAGCTGAAAGAATAAAGAAGTCAATGCAGGCAACTGACAGAGTGCTCCCTTACTTTGAATGTTCAAGACCTTCATCAAAGAGGTGAGAGGAAAGAACTTTCAGTTCTTCCTTGAAGCCCCAAATCAGAATCCCCATGACTGAAATTATTACTTCCATGCTACTGCCTTGTCGATCCATCCGAACCCTGAAACCTGAGAGATAGCATGATTTTTTGTTCAAGAGATTATTAGATTTGAACACATGCCTAGGTTCAAATTTGCTTCAAACATTTGCTAGTTGTGTAATCTCATTTCTCTGTGTTTCAGTTAGCTCCTCTGTAAAATGAGGATAAATTCAGCCTTAATACCTATATTTCTGTGAGGTTGAGAGAGAGACAGGAACTACAATTTCATTTCATATGGAAATCTTAGACGAGAAAACATTCTCTCAAGGAAGGTCAGCATCATCTCTGGAACTTGTAGTCTTAGAGAAAAGTTTGAGGCACTGGGAAGTTAATTGACTGGCCCAAGGTCATACAGTTAGTGGCAAAAGCAAGATTTGAGAACAAAATTTCCTTATTCAAAAGCCAGCTCTAACTGTCATGTTAAGATGCCATTCACATGTTGTTATGAGGCAGTTCAGTGGATCAATGGGAAGAGTGCTGAATGTGAGTCAAGAAGACCTGAGCTCGAATATTGCCTCTGATACGTATTTGCTATATGGATCCAAAGCTAGGGACTTTAAATCTCTCAGTCTCACCTCTCTCCTTGGTGAAATAGCACTTACCTCCCAGTATTCTTGTGAGAATAAAATGATATATGCAAAGAATTTTGGAAAGGTTAAGTACTATATAAAGTAGATAAGAATATGTTAGAAATTCAGCATAATCCTATATCTCACATCCCATACCAAAATAAGGCCAAAATGGGTCCATTATTTTGGTATAAAGGGTGATAACATAAGCAAATTAGTGGAGCAAGGGATAATTTACCTATCAGATCTCTGGAGAAAGGAGGAATATATGATCAAAGAAGAACTAAACAGTGTTATGAAAGGCAAAATGGACAACTTTGATTACATTAAATTAAAAAGGGTTTGCACAAATAAAAGCAAGATTAAAAGGAAAATATAAAGCCGGAAAAAAATCTTTATAGCCAGTGTTTGTGACATAACTTTAATTTCTAAAACATATAAAGAACTGTGTTAAATTTATAAAATTACAAGTCATTCTCCAATTAATAAATGGTCAAAAGTGATGAACAGACAATTTTCAGATAACAAAATTAGTCATCTATAGTTATATGAAAATATGCTCTAAATCATTATTGATTAGAGAAATGCACAATAACATAACTCTAAGGTACCACCTCCAACCTCTCAGATTGACTAAAATGACAGGAAAAGGTAATGATAAATGTTGGAAAGGATGTGGGGAAAATGGAGTACCAATAAACTGTTGGTGGAGTTGTGAAATGATCCAACCATTCTAGAGAGCAATTTGGAACTATGCCCAGAGGGCTATCAAACTGTGCATACCCTTCAGGCCAGCAGTGCTGCTACTGGATTTGTATCCCAAGGAAATTATAAAGGAGGGAAAAGGATGCACATGGGCAAAAATGTTTGTAGAAGCCCTTTTTGTGCTTGCAAAAAAATTGGAAAATAAGTAGATTCTCATTAATTGGGGAGTGGCTATATAAGTTATAGTGTATGAAGTCAGTGGAATATTATTGTTCAATAAAAATGATGAAAAAGCTGATTTTTGAAAGATCTGGAAAGATTTACATGAACTGATGCTGAGTTTAATAAGCAGAATCAGAAATACATTGTACACCATAACAGCAAAAGTGTGTGATAATCAGCTATTAAAGATTTGATTCTTCTCAGTGGTTGAGTGATCCAAAGCAATTCCAATAGACTTTGGATAGAAAATGCCATCTGCATCCAGAAAAAGAACTATGGAGATTGAATATTCTTTTTTGTTTTTTATTTTTCTCTCCCATAGTTTTTACCTTTTGTTCTGATTTTTCTCTCCCAACATAATTCATAAAGCAATGTGTAATTAAAAATAATTAATTTAAAATAATAAAGTAGATAAAACTAAAATTAAATGCTGCATATATAAGTATTATGGAAATTTTAAAGTATTGTATGTGTCATTTATTACTATTATGCCTTACCTGAGCTACCATCTTCTATTTCCAATTACCTTAGGGATAGATGCCCTTTGATATTCCATTAGAGTATCACACTAAAAATGCTGAAAACTGAATTTACTATCTGTCCCTTAGATCTGATCCTTTCTTTTTTTTTCCAATATCTTTGATTTCACTACTATCCTTCCTATCATCTAGGCTTAAAACTTATCAGTCATCACTTGGTCATCATCTTTCCCCTATACTCTGCAGCTAATAGTTTGCTAATTCTTTTGCATCCTTCTCTACAGCACCACATATGGGAATATTATATTTATACATCCATATTCAGTCCCTTAATACCTTCTGCCATTACAAAACCTGCTTAAATTGTCCCTCTGTCCTTGTCTTTTCCTCTCCTTTCAAGTCAATTCTACATGTGTCTATTAGATAATCTCAGGGAACCTATCTGCTTATATCACTCTCCTGCTCAAAAAATAAATAAATAACTACATCACCAGTTCCATTCTGTCCATAGGATAAAATACAATATCCTTAGCCTGGCGTGAATAGTTCTCCACAGGCTAGCTCATACTTATCACTCTCTGTATTATAACAAATAGGAAATATTATCAGGTCCATGAAGAGCATGATTTGACTCAATGATTCAAAACATTTAAAAAAAGAATAAAGCTTTCTTCTGAGGTTTTACAATATGAGATACTATTTTTGAAGTTTCTGCTGCAAGCTCTTAAAACTGCCTTGTGTTTATTAAAAACCATTTCTTCAGGACACATTTATCACTAGCATTTGTGCTAAGAAAGAAATAGTGGTAGAGGGAGGTGGGGGATATTGGAAAACAAGGTTTTGCAAGGGTTAAAGTCGAAGAAATTATCCATGCATATGTTTTGAAAAATAAAAAAGGTTTAATACAATAAATTTTTTTTTTAAAAAAAAGGAAAGAAATACTGAATTTCTTCTCCCCTCCTCAAAAAAAAAAAATAAAAAGGAAAACATTCAGATTTGAATTACTAGATGGTAAAAAACAAACAAACTAAAAAAAACCTTGCTAATCAAAATACTCCCGGTGAAGTGGAAAAATAGGACAATACATCCAACTCTCTTACCCCCAATTCTCTTTTCTCTATCTTATATTTCACCCAAATACGTTTCAGGACATTCTTCCTTTATCCCACTGGTTGCCTCATGGGATGATATTTTACCCCTTCCAAGTTAAACCTTACCTGACGAAAAAACTAGAAAAAAATCATTCATTCCAAATTGCGGATTTATAACATTTTTTCAAGGTAAATTTATATTTAGCCCAGTACAAAGTGACTCAAACTAAAGGATTTTATACTTAGTCTTGTAAAGAAGGTGTCTTCAAATTCTTCAGTGTTACATAAATTATACCCTACAGATAGCCACTATGCTATTAAAGAATGGCCTTAGATATCAACTAATCTAACCTCTTTGTTTATAAAAGATGAAAATGAGATTCACAAAGGAATAAAATAAAATCTAGTTTTCAAACTCACATCTTCAGAATCCAAATTCATTAATCTTTTCACTATAGGCCATCTCTGCTACTCATAACTTTATTAGCACAAATTTTCTTTGACACAGCTATGCCATTATGAAAGACATAATAAGATGATCAAAAGTGTATGTAAAGACTCCATAGGTACAGAAATGTTCATAGCAATACTTTTTGTAGTAATGAATGTCTATATTTCTCTTTTCAATAGATTTCATGGCTAGGCTACTACCTAAAAAGATAATGTTTCTAACAACCTCTGCATTTCTCTTATCTCTGACCCAGATAGCCAACTTGTTACCCATGCTACTTGGCCCACTTACATTGGCAAAATAGAGACTCAAAGAGAATATAGAGTAGTGAATGTCTAGAAAGTAGTTATATCAGTTACATGATTGATTCACCCACTTCAATTACATAGACATAAATATCTGCCCTTGATTTTTTTTCCTGAGGCAATTGGGGTTAAGTGACTTGCCCAGGGTTACACAGGTACGAAGTGTTAAATATCTGAGACTAGATTTGAACTCAGGTTCTCCTGTCTTCAGGGCTGAAGCTCTATCTACTACGTTACCTAGCTACCCCACTGCCCTTGATTTTAATATCACCCACAATGTTCAACTTACAATTTCATCAACTCTGAAATTTATCTCATATTTTTTTTTTGCTTTTTGCTGAGGCAATTGGGGTTAAGTGACTTGCCCAGGGTCACACAGCTAGAAAGTGTCTGAGACCAGATTTGAACTCAGGTCCTCCTGACTTCAGGGCTGGTGCTCTAACCACTGCGCCACCTAGCTGCCCCTATCTCATATTTTTTCATGCTACTTCTACACATGATGTAAGATTATTAAGCATATTCTTCATCTTCATCCTTTTTAGCCATTGGTATGTTCCCAGACCATCATCCCAATCATGGCTACACTCTCCTTCTTCCATAGTCTTGACCACTTGATGAACCAGTTCAACTACTTATTTCTATACTATCTTCTATATTCAAATTCCATATTCTTTTCACCTATCTCTCATCATTCCCAGACAAAAACAGAACACCAAGATATTTTCATGTTCTGATTTCTTCACTCTGTCTCATATACTATATGCCAGAATTGGAAAAAAGATGTGAAGCCATATAAATTGGGTACAAAACACATTTATGTTATCAGATCTTGGCCATGCTATTACAAACAGAATATTCATTACCGTCCCAAATGGATTCTCCATCCCATTTATAAGTATAGTCATTTCAAACTTTCATATTTCTCCTTATGTCCCACAACTTCTCCTTAACCCATCATGTTAGTTGAATTTGCCACAATAAAAGGAAAATAACATTATCTTTCAAAGACTCATTAAGATTATTAATAGGCAAATTTCAAGTGAAGAAACTAAATACATCTATAGTTATATAAAAAATGTCCTAAATTACAGTTGGTTAGAGAAATGCAAATTAAAATAATTATGAGGTACTATCTCATATCCATCAAGTTATGACAGGAAAAGTAAATCATAAATGTTGCAAGGGATGTGAGAAAATTGGGATACTAATGCATTGTTGGTAGAAATGTGAGAGTAACTTTGATCTATGCCCCAAATGCTACCAAATTGTGCATACTCTTTGATCCAGCAATGCTACTATTAGGTCTATTTCCCAAAGAGATCCATAAAAGAGGGAAAAGGACAAAAATATTTGTAATAGTTCTGTTTTGTGGTGGCAAGGAATTGGAAATTGAGCGAAGTTATTTGGGGAATGGCTGAGTAAGTTGTGGCCTATGAATGTAATGGAATACTATTGATCTATAAGAAATGATGAGCAGGCTGATTTCAAAAAAGCCTGGAAAGACTTACATGAGCTGATGCTGAGTGAAGTGAGTAGAACCAGGAGAACATTGTACTCATTAACAGCAAGATTGATAGGCTTAGCTTTTTCTCAGCAATACATTTATCTAAGATAATTCCAATGGACTCAAGATGGGAAAATGTCATCTACTTCCAGAGAAAGAACTACAAGAACTGAATATAGATCAAAGAATTCTATTTTCCCTTTTTTTTTTCTTCCTTGTGATCTTTCCCTTTTGTTTTGATTAAAAAAAAAACATGACTATAAGGAAATGTTTTAAATGATTGTACATGTATAACCTATATCAGATTTCATGCTGTCTTGGGAAGGGGAAAAGGAGGGGGCAGGGAGAAAAAATTGGAGCACAAAATCTTGCAGAAATGAATATTGAAAATTGAATATTAAAAACTATATTTACATATAACTGTACAAAATAAATTACATTTAAGTGGAAAAAACAAAGACTGATCAAAGTAATAGCCAATATCAACCTTATCTGGTGCATCTATCTTTATCTTAGACTGATTAACTTCCACTATGACATATGCTAATATCTTCAGCAAGCATTTGACTCCATCTTAAATCCCTTATTTGATATTAGTAATCTGAACAATACCAATGTTCTCTCTATTATAACATTTTCCCCCAAAAAATGTTAAATCTGGATATGTGCATTGGAGGTAACTTCTCAGCAGAAATTATAACCTGGAATTTTTGTGTACCTTATTTTAAAAGAGATAACAAACAATAAAAACAATGAGATGTTGTGGTCTCTTCGCCTCTTAGCTATGTAATTGTGAAACTATGGTCTGCTGCAAAATATTATTGTCAAGTGTCTGCCTTTTCCTTTCTTAAACTTTTTTCAAGGATGGCAAAGATACATGACTAGGTTGTTCTCATAAATATGTAGAGAGATGGAAACATGGGTATAAGAGATCCATAGTAATTTATATTTTCTTTATCATATTTTTCAATAAAAATAATATAATCTGTGGAATAAAGTCCTTAACAAATTAAAGTCATGCAGATAAGGTATTTTCCCATATTACTCTAAGAAGAAATTTCATACCAAGACCACTTTTGGTCTTGGTATACTAAAATACTATAGGCATACTTTATAGTTCTTAACACTTGATGACAATATTTGTATTTTGAATAGTCTGAGGAATCATCAGAGAAATTGCAATGTAATCAAATTTTTATTCAAAGACCTCAAAGATAAGTTGAATTGCAGAAAAAAATGCATATATAAAAAAGTCAGATTTTTCCAATTTTTTTCAGAAATGGAAATGAAAATTTTAAGTTAGAGAAGATGCTTAATAATACAAAAGAGCTTTCACAACACTATGATCATACCAATAAACATGCCTTACTTATAAAAGATGTAACATCTTTAAGTATTTCTGTTTCTTGATTTCCTAGGCAGTAAATTTTGTATTTCTCCAATTAAGACTCTTAGGCTAAAGCCAAAAATGTGACTGTAAGGACATTTTACAGTTTGAAGTACTTTTAGCAAAATTTCAATATTCAGCTATATATTCCTTTGCCAGTTTCATAGAAATTATTCACAATTTTCTCACATAACAGAATTTCACAAAAAATAGTTTCATGTTGGGACAGCTAGGAGACATAGTGGATAGAGAACCAGGAGATATGAAGTCAGGTGGACCTGACTTCAAATCTGGCCTCAGACACTTAACACTTCCTAGCTGTATGACCCTGGGCAAGTCACTTAACACCAATTGCCTCAGGGGAAAAAATAGCTTCATGTTATTTGCTTGCATTTTGTTTTCTTTTTTTTTCTTTTTGGTTTGACTTTTCTTGTGCAACATGATAATTGTATAAACATGTGTACATATATTGGATTTAACATATATTCTTGAACATGTTTAACATATATTAGATTCCTTGCTGTCTAGGAGAGGGAGGGCAGGAAGAGGAGGAAACATTTGGAACACAAAGTTTTGCAAGGGTCAATGAAAAATTATCCCTGCATATTTTTTGAAATAAAAGGATTTAATAAAAAAAAGAAAATAGTTTCAATTTACCTGTTCTGTCCATAGGAAGAAAAACTTTTATTGGTTTGTCATACTCCAAAAACTAGTGAAAGCAAAACATCAGATACCATTCCACATTTGTGAAAAATGTTTGTGGCTTTTATAGGGCATTGATGAATAAAATTAGTAACCAATTCCGTGGAAGTTCCTTGAAAACTTCATTAGAGGATTAATATTACTTAAAGTGATAACTCCAAATTTACATAGCCTTTACAACCTAATTCACTCACATATATTATAAAGAGACATGTCCATAGCATAGTCGGACAATACAAAACTAAAAATGAAAATTCAAAATTGAGGGAAAATGTGCATTTTGGCTATTCCTTGAATTTACTTTCCATTTAATATGGAAAATTTTTTTACATATTATTTATGAAAAGTATATAAGAATTATTTTTCTCTAAAGATAATCAAAATGTTTACTCTGCACTCTTATATCTTAATAAAATATTTTAGCTCAGATTATTATGTTTACTTATAGAAAATTTCACTTCTCAGATTCACCAATTCTATTTTCCTTCTCACAACCTTGTTCTGCATAATCCAGTTTCTTTCCCATTTTAGTATTATTGAAATGTCATACTTCTGTCTTATTACTGAATTTCTAATTAACTCAGAAATTCAATCAGACCTTTCTGGCATCCAACATAATAACTATCAAGTGGTCTTCTGGTTTTTGTTCTGGTCTTGATTCCTCTTTACAGAAAGCTTCACTATTATTTCTAAGAATTATCTTCTCTGCTATGTTTCTTTTACATTTACAAGTGCAGACTGAAATGGCATGTGGTGGACTGCTCATGAATTAATACTTGGCTTTGGTTGAAAGGGGTAAATAAAAATGCTATCAGGTAAATAACATTGTTTTTGATCCTTTTAATTAAAACAAAACATTTTATAGACTTTTAAAAATGGAATAGTCCTTTAACAACTTATAAAACTGATATGAATTTTTAAAATTGGAATCAAGTGTCTTATCAAGTAAGAAAATTCCTATTCCTTTTCCTAAAGGCAATATCTGATATATAAGACTATGGATCTTTTTAAATGCTATCTTTAATATCTAATTGCTATTAAGCCTTGGTCACCAACATTAATTATGAGTTATAGAAATAGTGAAGACAGGAAATTCAATAATTATATAACATTATTGTTGTTGTTTTCCAGAGGACATCAGGAAGGAGATATCATGATTTACAAGTGAATTAAATTTAAGTGAGAGAAGGTTGTGCAAAGTCATTTGTCTAACTTTCTCCTTCTGAGTCAAGTGAGTCCAATGGCAACATATGGATGAAAAAGACTGTAAATGGCTCCAGGATTCAATGAAAGGCCTTGACATTTAGAATGCTTTCTGAAATCAAGGTCTTTTCTTTCAGGTCTCAGTTTGTCTGAGGCAATGTTCAATCAGTGATTAAGGCTGGTAAAAAAAAAAATGAGACAGAATGTTTCTTTCACCTAGTTAGAAAAATAAAATCAACATGTGAGAAGAAGATTCTCAGGATTTCTGGCCAAAATGGAAAGAAATGCTATTTACACTCTAAGCCATCAGAATCCAAACAATGAACAAGTGAGACTTGGGCTAAGACCTATTGTTGGCCAATCAATGAGAGCCAGAGTGATTTGAGTTTAAGGCATGATCCATAACAAAAAAATCTAGCCCATAAATCACAAGATATTTTGCTAGGTTTCAGTGATCAAAATTTCCATTTCTTTGGGCAAAGAAGCCATAGCAATTGTATAATAGGTATTTACTGAGTACTTTATACATAGTGAATACCTATTAAACAAATGCCTTATTCTTGGGTAAAACTGGGAAATATATTCATGACATTGTAATTTCCTGTCATTTTTTTGTTTATTACAAGTTAATCAACACAATGATTTCCCAGGAGTCTTTTTCAGTCTGAAATGAGACATTTGCTTTTTGTTTTCCAAACCTACAAAGAGAAAGATCAATAAAAATGCCCTGTAATGCTCCCTTTATCCTCTGTCACTTTACGATGAAGTTTTCAAGGAACACAGCAATATTGGCTTGACAACAGTATTGATTTATACTCAGCTTCAAACCTACCTGTTGAAAATGAATAGAGAAATAAGATTTCCCTTTACTAGTGTTAGGACCCTTGATCTATCATTAAATTATTTAAGTGTTCTGGGTTCCATTATAATATGGTTGAGCTTTGGCTCCCAAATTGCTCAGAGACATTTTGGTCGATGATTACTCTAATTTACTAGAGTAAATGTTTACTAACAGTGGCTCAAAAAAGTACAATGTTGAATTGATTTTCTTTGCCAATATATGATAGTGCTGCCATGGCACTGAGATGGAGTTTATTTCATGCTTTGTAATTATGTGTTAAATCTCTTCCTGTAACTCTCTTGAACTGGGTAATACATGAGTGTATATTCAACCTCTGCAATCTGAAGCAGGCCTTTCCTTATCTTGCCCATGCAGATTAATGAAGCTCATATTAAATTTGAGCATCTGAATAACAGGAACATTAAGTAACTTCTGAATTTTGTGAAGGTATTTTGTGTACTGAAGTATTTAAGAGGATACTATTGGATTATTGATTTAGCTTTTTGAAAATAAGAGTAAATGTCTTCATAATGCTCCTTGCATTTTTCCTACATTTTTCTTTATTTATTGTCTTCTCCCTTCCTTATTATTCACTCGTTGGTACATTTAGAATTCTTTCTGAAATCAAGGACCATTCCAGTAATATTTTGATGAGCCTTCCAAAACATCTGTAGGGCAAAAATAATTTTGCCCATCACCCAACACCATTATTATTAGTCATTTCACTGGTTAGCACAGGAAATTTTCAGAATTTGAAATATAGGATATATATTTTCTTGATACACATGGAAAGTCTTTCTATGGTTATGTTCATATTTGGGGGGAAATAAAATTTTAAACATTTAATCAACAATTCAATTAAGGAAATGAAAACTGAGCATGACTTTGTTGTAGATATATCATGTTTTACTTTAGACAAACCTCAGTTATGCTAACCTTGTGTGCTGTATTATACTAGCATTTGTAGATAGTGAAGTGATCTCTATAAAGAGTTCTTTATATGACTATGATTTGTAGCCATAATGGGGAATTTAGTATCTGCTAAAGGAAAGAACAAAAAAAGCAAAACTTTTTGAATCCTGTGACAATCACAATTTTTTTTGGCGACTTTAATTATTATGTTACAATTTGCCATGTAGTCTCAGAAAATAATACTACTATTACTTGTTTTTTAATTATTCAATCATCAGGCATATGGTTTCCTTAGAGGCAACTGATGGGCCAATGGATAGTGCACTGGGCCTGGAGTCAGGACTTGAGTTCAAACCTGGCCTTAAGCATTTACTAGCTGTGTGATGATAACTATGCTTCTATTTCTGCAACTATAAAAAGAAAGGATAATAATACCAAATAATCTGCTATAAAACAACACCCTGGGGTTGTTATGAGGATTAAATAAATGAAATAATATTTATAAATTTCTTAGCATGGCTTATGGCACATATTGTTTAGTCATTTTTCAGTCATTCTCTTTAATGACCTCATTTTAGGTTTTCTTGCCAAAGATATTGTAGAGGTTTGTTATTTCTTGTGTGTTGCTAATGATACATAGTAGGTGCCATCCAAATGCTTATTCTATTCTCTTAATGAATATTTGTTAAATAAAATTGTAGTCATTAACAGGTATATAGAATAAATGTGCTACACTCAATCTTATAATCTATATGCAGAAAGAACACTAGATAACACACAGAATATATAAAGAAAAATAGTATATATTTATGATACATTATATGGAAGAAGGAAAAAAGATCAGATGTAAGAGAAATCACTGAGGAATAGTTTAATGAAGGAGGTTTTCATATAGAATGAAGAGTTTGAGCTGGACTTTTAGGAGTGAATAGATAGCAAGAATAAGAGAAGTAACTTCAAGTAAAAAAAAAAAGAAAATGAGTCAAAACACTAGCTCTGGGATGTATATGAGACAATGAGGTTTGGGTAGATGAAGAGATTCTTTTACTCAGCAAAGTCAACCCCTCTGTTATGTACACTTGAACCGATATGATAGTCTTCTTCCTAAGATTGACTCCACAATGTCTCCTCTTTTTAGAATGCCTTTATATGTCTTCCCCAAAAAAATAAAAAAGGAAGTAAAGAATACCTAGCATTTAAATAGTAAGAAGTAAAAATCATTATTATTTGGTACTAGTTAGGAGAGGTTGAACATTAGTACGGAATAGATATACAACACATAGAAGCAAATGCACACAGCTGCCTAGTATTTGATAAATTCAAAGATCACAGTTACTGGGTAAGAATTCACTATTTGATAAAAACCAGAGAAAACTAGAAAGTAATCTGGTTAAAATTAAATGCAGGTTGAGACAGATATTGCAATACATAAAATAAACTTGATTAATTTAGTATTTTTATTAATATTTTTATTATTTTAGTATTTATTAATATTTGCTACAAAATTTTTGGTAAAAGAAAATAGGGAGTTTTCTTCATTAAAAAAATTAAATTGAAAAAATTATGTTGTGTTCCCTCATTAGAATCTGATGGTAAGTACTGTTTAGCTTGTTTCTAATTTTGTACCCAGTGATTAGCACTGTGCCTGATACATGGGAAATGACTAATAGTGTATCTAAAATCAATAACATTTATTACACACATACTATGTGCCTGTACTTTGCTAGGCAGTGAAAATACAAACTAGGGGGAAAAAAAGGTCTCTGCCCTAAGGGAATTTACAATCTAATAATGGAAAACAATACATAAAAGAAATATGAAAAACCAAGGAGGCACCACAGGGTACCTGATAAATGGGCATAATGCTCTTGGAGACCAAACCAAGTAGAGCAGCTAATGGTAAATGCAATACCATGAAAAAGTCTGAACCTTCTATAAAGGGAAGCCTTGGGAAAAGATATTAATCTATCTATCATCTATTCTCAGTTTCCTTCACTGAATCATCATTTATATCTCCTCCCATAATTGTACATGTATACTAATATAATATTTCATATTGTCTTTTGTTCTCTTTTATTTCTGGTCTGGGCTTAATTTCTCTTTTGAGCAACAGTTCTATATAATCAAATAGATGTTAAGATTTCAAGGTGGATGTCTCAGAGGATCAAAAAGTAAACATATATAAAATAATATACCTCTCCCTCACTCCCTGTTTCAATTTTCTTATTTGGATCAAGGACCCAGCCATCCTTCCAGTCAACAGGGTTTTATTGATCCATCCTCAATTCCTCATTCTCCTTCACTCTATATATTTAATATATAAGTTACCTAAAAGGTACAGGTGTTCATCCAGCATCTAAAATGTCTCTTCTCTCCATCCCTTTATGTTTACTCAATGAGTACCAAAAGTAATTCAGTTTCTTATCACTTAAAGTTTTTAAAGAAACATCTTAATCTCCCTTTTTCCAGTTTATTCCTGCTCCAAATAATCTTCCACATACCTGCCAAAGTCATATTCCTAAAGCATGTATTAAACTCTGTTATTTCTCTGATCAAAGAATTCCAGTGGCACTCTGGGATCAATTGCTAACATTTAATAAGTACCTACTATGTACCAAGTATGATACTAGGCATACATAGACAAAGATGAAGTTACCTTTGCTCTTAAGGAGCTTACATTATATCAAGGTATACAATAGGCACATATGTATTATATACAGCATATAAGCAGAAATACAAGAAAAACAAGATAATCAAGGGCAAAGGGCATTGGCAGAAAAGGAAAAGCTTCATGTATCAGTTAGAATTTAATATCCAGGATCAAATATAAACTCTTCTATTTGGCATCAAAACACAATCTGGCTTCAATTTATCTTGTACTCTATGGTGTGATAAAACTGACCTTCTTACAGTTCTTCACATATGACAATTTGTTTTTCATCTCTGGATCTTTGTATATTCTGCCTTTCATGATTGAAATGTGTTCTCTCTTTATATTTACCTCTTTAAATAACTCTTTACAATTTGTTTCAGATGTTTCCTCCAATAGGATGTCTTTGAAGTATTTCTCCCTTCTCCTTGCTCCTAAACCCTTCTCCATCATTCATTTTGCAATTACTTTGCATGTACATATTTCCCCAAAGGGCATGCAAAATTCACCTTTGCCTTTGAATTTTTGTTGTTTTGCATGGGTCATAAATATATAATAGGAGCTTAATAAATGCTTCTTTACTGATTAAAGGAAAGAGGCATCCAATTTTGCTTCTGTAGTTCCTGGTGCAATACGTAGTTATCTGTACATTTCCCATAATCAATAAATAGTGAACTTTTTAATTAGATTTGCTGAATTCTCTTGGGTAGAAGAGACAGTCATAAAGTGATGAATATATTTGAATTTCACGAGTCTGGCTCTCTAAAAGTTGACATATAATCTTTAACTAAAGATACCCAAAATATCTAGCCATCAAAAGCTCAGAATCAACTCCACAACATAGTGATATGTGAAGGTAGGACTTTAATGGGACAAAATGACAGATCTTTGAAGTACTGAATAGTTAAATTAAATGGAAGTTGGATGCAAATGAGTCATAAAAATATTCTGTATATAATAGTGTGGGGACTAGGGAAAGATGGGAAACAGTGCTTAGGAAATAAATGCAGAGGAATTTAAGCCTTTTTTTTTGCTAGACCAGGAGCTGTCGAAGTGTTTACAAGGTAATGATAACATGGAAGTAGAGCCTGAAGAAAGTTTATTTGAGCAATGCACTTAAAGGTAGTCTGAAGATCATAAGGCCACAGATTTCTAAATAATCAAAGAATTCCATTATTATAAAAGGAAAGAAAAAATATCAAATGATAAATTGTGGGGGAGGATGGAGATGGGGGAATGGAGCTAAGATGGCAGAGTAAAGATAGAAAACTGTTTGAGTTCTCCTAGTTTCCCTTGAAAACCACATGAAACCACGCTTCTGAATAAAGTCTGATAGAATGAAACCACTCTCTGGCTCAGGATAGACTGAAAAAATTTCAAGAAAGGTCAGTCTCACTGAGGTGATAAAAAGGCATTTAGCCCTGCTCAGATAGATTCTTAGAAAGCTTGTGAGAGGATCTTAATGACAGCAAATCAGCAGCTAAGACCCTCAATCCTGACTCAGTAGAGGGGCAAATTAGTGGGACAGCTTCCAGTCTCAGGTCAGAAGGCAAATTTTAATAAACAAGGTTTTTCCTGAAAAGAGTAGGCAAATCTACCCTCTACAAACACAAGAGGCCCCTGTGATCAAAGCCATGGCTCAGAGCTGCACAGCAAGCTTGGGACAGCTCTAGCTTTACTTCAAGAACAGAGCTTCACCTTAAAAGTTAAACAAAACAAAACAAAACAAAAAAAGGAAAGAAAATGAGCAAGAAACAGAAAAGAATATTGACCAAAAAAAGCTACTGTGGTGACAGGGCAGACCAAAACACAAACTCAGAAGAGGACTAAATATCCACAGAAGAAATCTCAGATTGCTAAGAATTGGTCTTAAATCCAAAGAGCTTTCTTGGAATTGCTCAAAAAAGCCTTTAAAAACTCCAAAACAATACTCTCAAGGAAAAAAATACTGCAAGCTGCCAGAAAAAAAAAATCCAAATATCAAGGAGCAATAGTCAGGATTACCAAAGATCTGGCAGCATCTACAATAAAGGATCAGAAGGCTTGGAATACCATATTCTGGAAGGCAAAGGACCTGGGATTACAATCAAGAATTAACTATGGAGCTTCAATGAAGTAAGAGATTTTCAATCACATCTATTGTGAAAAAAAACAGACTAAAAAGAAAATTTAATTTACAAACACAGGACTCAAGAGAAGCATAGAAATGTAAACAGGGGAAGTTTAAACTGTTTGCATCTCTAGATGGGAAAACAATATCTGTAACTTAAAACTATATCTGTCACCGGGGCAGACAAAAGGGGGTATCACATGGACTAAAGGTGTGGTAGGGAATGGACTTTGATGTGGTGACATCAAAGAAAAAGACTTTAAGGGGTGGGGAAAGTACTACAAAAAAGAGGAAAGGGGAGGTATAGTAGATGGAACAACTAGTTCACATGAAGAAATGCAAAAGACCTATTACAATTAAGGGGGAAAAGGGAGCGAGATGAAGATGTCTAAAGCTTGGTTTCATCAGTTTTGGCTCTAAGATGAAGTAATTTAATCATTCAATTGGATATAGAAATTTATCTATTCCTATAAAGAAGTAGGAGGAGAAAGAAGAAATGAAAAGGGAGAGACAGATGGAAAAGAGGGCAAAAACACAAGGAGAAAATAAGAGAAGGGGAAAGGGTTGATAGAAGATAAGAGTGAGTGGAGTGGGTTAAAAAAATACTACTAAGAGATGAGGGGAAGGGTGATAGAAAATAAGGTAATGGGTGGAGTGAGTTAAAAAAAAGCACAGGACTAAGAACTGGGTGGTAAGAGAATAAAAGTATATACTGAATAGTGACAGAAAAGAATATACTTTTTTCTTGGCAGTACATGGCACTTAAACCAAAACTGACCATGTATTAAGGCATAAAATCCTCACAATAAAATGCAGACAGGCAGAAATAGTAAATGTTTCCTTTTCTGACCATAATGAAATAAAAATAAAATTCAATAAAGGGCCAGGAAAGATAAACTAAAAAATCGATTGGAAATTAAATAATCTAATTATAAAGGACGAATAGGTCAAACAACAAATCACAGAAACAATCCATAATTTCATACAAGAAAATGACAATACTGAAACAACATACCAAAACCTATGGGATGCAGCCAAAGCAGTTGTTAGGGAAAATTTTCTATCTCTAAATAGCTACATGAATAAAATAGAAAAAGTTGAGATCAATGAATTAAGCATGCAACTAAAAAAGCTAGAAAAAAATAAATTAGCCCCCCCAATTAATTACCAAATATTTTGAAACTCAAAGGAGAATAAGAGACTAAGAAAACCATTGAACTAATAAACAAAACTAAGAGTTGATTTTATGAAAAAAAAAACAACTAAATAGGTAAACTTTTGGTTAATTTGATCAGAAAAAGGAAAGAAAAAAACAAATCACCAGTATCAAAAGGGTGAACTTACCACCAATAAAAAAGAAATTAAAGCAATAATTGGGAGCTATTTTGTCCAATTCTATGGCAGCAAATCTGACAATCTAACCAAAGTGAATGAATATTTACAAAAATATAAAATGCCCAAGTTAACAGAAAAGGAAATAAATTAAAAGGAAATAAAATGCTTAAATAGTCCAATTTTAGAAAAAAGAAATTTAACAAGTCATTAATGAACTCCCTAATAAAAACTTCTAGGGACAGATGGATTCATAAATGCATTCTACCAAACATTTAAAGAACTGCCAAATTCCTTCTATGATGCAAATATGGCACTGTTACATAAACCGGGAAGGGTTAAAATAGAGAAAGAAAATTACTTCCTGAGAAAACTGGAAAATAATGTATCAAAAACCTGGCATATACCTATATATCACACTCCAAACCAAAATAAGATCAAAATAGATACAGGATTTGGCCATATAAGATGATACCATAAATAAATTAGGAGAACAATGGATACTTTAGGGAGGAATTTATGACCAAAGAAGAACTAGACATCATGACAAAAGACAAAATGGACAATTTTAATTACTTAAATTAAAAAGTTTTTGCACAAACAAAACCAAGAGAAACAAGATTAAAAAGGAAATACAAAGCTGGAAAAAAATCGTTACAGACAGTATTTCTGACAAATCTCATTTCTAAAATATATAAGAATACAAGTCATTCCTTAATTGGTAAATGGTCAAAGGATATGAACAGAACATTTTCAGATGGTGAAATTAAAGCCATTTATAGTTACATGAAAAAATGCTCTAAATCATTATTGATTAAAGAAGTGCAAATTGGCTAAGATGACTGAAAAAGATAATGATAAATGTTGAAAGGGATGTGGGAAAACTGGTACACCAATGCATTGTTGATGGAGTTGTGAAATAATCCAACTATTTTGGAGAGCAATCTGGAACACTGCCCAAAGGGCTATCAAACTGTGCATACCCTTTAACCCAGCAGTGCCATTACTGGGTCTTTCCCAAGAAAATCATAAAGGAGGGAAAAGGACTCACAAAAACATTTGTTGTAGCTCTTTTTGTGGTAGCAAAGAATTGGAAAAGGAATGGATGCCCATACATTTGGGAATGATTGAACAAGCTGTGGTATGTGAAGATAATGGAATATTACTGTTCAATAAAAAAAGATAAACAAGATGATTATAGAAAGGCCTGAAAAGATTTACATGAACTGATACTGAGCGAAAGAAGCAGAACCAGAAATACATTGTACATAACAGCAAGAATGTGTGATGATCAACTATGAAAGATTTTTTTTTTCAGTGATTCAGTGATCTAAAGCTATTCCAATAGACTTTGGACAGAAAATGCCATCTGCATCCAGAAAAAGATCTAAATAGACTGAATATAAATCAGCACAAGATCTAAATAGACTGAATATAAATCAGCACTTGTTATATTCACTTCTTTTTTTTCTGTTTTTTTTTTAATTTCTCCCATGGTTTTTCTCTTTTGCGCTGATTTTTCTCTCCCAACATGATTCATAAAGCAATGTGTATTTAAAAATAAATAAACTTATAACAATAAAAAGTTATAAACTGCCTTTTGCTTTTAAAAGAAAAAATGAAAAAAAGCATATTAACATTTAGCATTTGGTGATTAAGGTAATTATGAAACTACATAAACTTTGATCTTCTGGATTTGTATAGTCATAAATAATTTATGGACTTTACCCAAAAAGTTGGTCAATGTTTCACTTAAAACCAGGGGAATTAGAGCTGGAAAGGGCCTTAGAGATCATCTAGCTAAACCCTATTTAGAAGATGAAAAAGTAAAGGTCCATCAAAGGAAATTAATTGATTTGGGGCAGCTAAGTGGTATACTTGACGGAATGACATTCTAATGACTTAGAATGAAATTACTAAGATTCATTTTCAAAGGGCAAACCTGGCTTCAGATATTTATTTGCTATGAGGCCTTGGGCAAGTTATTTAACCCCGTTTGCCTCAATTTCCTCATTTTGTGAAATAAGCTGGAGAAATAAATGGTCTAGTTCTTTTTTTCTTCCTTTTCTCAATAATTTTTTTTATTTTTTCCAATTACATGTAAAGATAGTTCTCAACATTCATTTCTATTTTGCATACCCATTTTTTCTCTCTTCCTCCCTTACCTCCCAATCTCCAAGATAGTAACTTATCACATGTCATAGATGTGCATTTCTTTTAAACATATTTCCATATTTGTCATGTTGAGGAAGAAAAATCAAAATAAAAGGAAAAAAATAAGAAAGAAAAAACATTTAAAAAGCTGAAAATACTATGCTTTGGTCCACATTCAAATTCCATAGATCTCTCTCTGGATGTAGATAATATTTCCCACCCAAAGTCTATTAGAATTGTATTGAATCAGTGTATTGCTGAGAAGAGCTAAATCTGTCATAGTTAATCACATAATTTTGCAGTTGCTGTGTATAATGTTCTCCTGTTTCTGCTCACTTCGATCATCATCAATTCATGTATGTCTTTCCAAGCTTTTCTGAAATCAACCTGCTCATTATTTCTTAGAGAACAATAATATCACATTCCATTCTTACACCATAACCTATTTTGCCATTCCCAGACTGAGGCATCCATTCAATTTCCAATTCCTTGGCACTGCAAAAGAGCTGCTAGAAATATTTTGCCCTTCAGGATTCTTTTCCCTCTTTTATGATTTCTTTGGGTTACAGATCCAATAGTGACACAGTATGCCAGCATTATAGCTTTTTGGTCACAGTTCCAAACTGCTCTCCAGAATGGCTACTAACATTTAACTAAAAATTCTGTTTACTAACAATACAATAATTTCCCAGTTCTTCCACATTCCCTCTAATATTTATTATTATCTTTTCCTACATTCCTAACGATCTGATAGGGATGAGGTGTTATTTCAGCATTTCTCTAACCTAATCTAATGTTCTAATCTAGAGAACTTCTCAAATTTTTTTGATCTGAATATTGTCTGTTCATATCCTGTGGCCATTTATCAATTGGGGAATAACTTGTATTCTTACAAATTTGATTTAGTTCTCTTAAATGTTTTAGGAATGAGGCCTTTATCAGAAACAGTGACTGTAAAAATTGTTTCCCAGTTTCTGCTTCTCTTCTAATAATCTTTGTTACATTAGTTTTATTTGTGCAAAACCTTTTTAATTTAATGTAATCAAAATTATCAATTTGACATTTCATAATGTTCTCAATTTCTCCTTTGGTCTTAAATTCCTCCCTTCTCCAAAGGTAAACTATCCCTTGCTCTCCTAATTTGTTTATAGTATCATCCATTATGTCTAAATCATGAATCCATTTCAACCTTATCTTAGTATAGGGTGGTCTATGCCTAATTTTTGCCATATTATTTCCTAGTTTTCCCAGAAATTTTTTGTCAGATAATGAGTTTCTATATCAGAAGCTGTAGTTTCTGGATTTATCAAAGAGTAGATTATTATAGCCATTGATTATTGTGTATGGTGTACCTAATGTATTCCATTGATTGATCACTCTCTTTCTTAGCCCAGTGACAAATAGTTTTGATGACTGCCTATTTATAATATTGTATTAGATGTGGTATGACTAGGACACCTTCCTTTGCATTCTCCCCTATAATTTCTTTATATTCTTAACATTTTTTTTTCCTTCCAAGGTTTAGTTCTTATACCTACACGTAAAGCACTATGCTAGGCTTCTTTTGAAAATGGTCTCAGCATTCAATAAACTCCACTTCTGTCAAAGGGGATAGAATATAAAATCTACATAGATAATTAAATACTAAGTTATTTCCGAAGGAAGAGAGCACATTTTAAGATGCTGTGACAGCACACTCTGATTTCTCACATTGCCTCTTCCAGATTACATTTGTATCCCTAGTGTAGAATTTTTAAGACCTTGCCAAGATTCAGCCAGAAAATCAACAGAGGATTTCATAGTCACAGGTTAATTCCCCTAAGCAATTCATTAAACAAAAATATGAAAAAATAAGAACAGAATGAGAAAAAGAAGTGAAATCTTTGAAAATCTTTGGGGTAAGAAAATGGACAAATAGGGATGAATGAGTGAGTCCACAGAAGGAGTACCCACTTCTATCTTCCCAATCATCTTGATGTCTGTTCATATGGAAGTTTCTCTACACTGTTTACTTTGATTTCACATTTTAACATTTCTCTTTTATTCTCCCAAAGTCTGACTGGGAATTGATCAGTCTTTCTATTTTAACCATTCTATAAACAACCATTCTTTTAATACTGTTTTGCTGTTATTTTAAAAAGGCACTGGCTGACTCCTTTAGCTGTGAAGCCATTCTCTTGTCAATTACTACAAGGTTTGGGAAAGAATAGAAAATCATGCTCTTTGCCTGACTTTAAAATCTTTATTCTCTTTCCCTTTCATCTGGCTATGATTAGAAGCAAAATAATAAATTAACAAAGTCTTTACATCTGAAGTCCAAGAGAAGCTAATAGAGCATGAACCTCCAAAGTTCAGATTGATAGCCAAAATGACTCACAATATGTATGCCCTGCCTACACTTCCAAACATAACCATTTGCACATGAAGGATTATCTTTAGCCCAGTAAAATACTACATTGAAGAGCCCAGGTGACCCCCATTAGGTTCCAGTCTTATGACCTAATCTCTCCATTAATAAACATGTGACATTTGTTCCTAGAGCTTTATTTGTTTTAAAGCACTTTTTTAGATACCAGGCAGAATCAATTATGCAAGAAAATTCAATTATTTGCTCTTTTATTTGGGACAGAAAATTTCATTGTTGTTGTTGGAGAGTGGGGAAATGACAAGTGAGAAATATGTGACATAATGTGTTTATAGCAACCCTCATACCAGAAAGATCTCATTTGAATAAACTTTAAAATCAGAATGCACAAATACCAAGTCCCAAGAGCAGGTTGCCATCCCTTAGGCTTGTCCTTAATTGGACTCATGCTGTGCAAAGTAGTAAGCTTAAGAATTATAGCATCAAACTTCAAATTCACCAAGAACCATTTATTCAATACCTATTTTTTAAGTACCAAGCTATATAACTTGCAAAAGTGAGACAGAGAAGGGACCTTAGATAAGATTTGGTCTTATTTTATGGAACAATGAGTTTAAGTTCAGTAAATTAATCAAGAAGCATTAATGAAGAGTTCACCATATGTCAAGCACTGTGTTAAAAACTGGGAATACCAACACAGGTAACAAAAAAGACAGTTCCAACTCTCAAGAGCTTACATCCTAATGGGGGAGGGGGGAGGAAAGGGAGAAAGGGGGGGTGGAAGAAATGACACATAATAGGAAGCTAAAGGGAGTGGTATGGGGGTAAGAACAGCTGGTGACTAAAGTACCTAAGGGTACACATTGAGTGTAGCCAAAAGAGAAATAAAACTCTGGACTTACATACTGCTAATTAGACCATACAACTAATTAGAGGAAGATCCAGGAATAGAATCTTGGTCTTCTGACTCTTCCTTCAAAATCTTTTATAACCTATCATGGTTTTTTCAGCCTTCCTCACTCTCAAGAAGATTATTATTTAATATAAAACATAAAACAAAGATAATAATCTTTATCTTTGAATAGTGTCTTGAAATATACAAATTGTATTTGTATACATTATTTTTATATTTAGATGTATTCACGATCTTAATTGGATTCTCCCTCCACAAGTATTTCTTCCATCCATATTTCTTCATTTTGTGAAATTCTTGGGACTGTCCTTTCAAAAATTCTCCAAGAATTTACCCAATGTAGATTAGGACTTCTACTATGTCTTCACAAAGACCAGTGCAACATTATGCTATTCACTTTATTTTTATTTTCTGCCATATTTGTTTTATATTTGGTTCATTTTTTTTCTTTTTCTCTTTATTTCTCTCTCTTTAGTCTCAAAGCAGTACAAGAAAGATTGATATTCAAAAATATATATGTGTGTGTGTGTGCGTATGGACAATACACACATACACACACACATATATACAGATACACACATGAAAGAGGGAATTAATTCATTTTGGACCCCTATTCTATTCCCATCAGTATTAATCATATCAATTTTATATGATAAATTCATATCAAAGTTATACAAATACATATGGGCCCAGACCTGTGAGCTACAGATTCTAAATTCACTTACTTAACTATAAGAAGTTAACTAAAGGCTCTTTACTTTTGTTTTTCCTTGTGATGGTGACCAAACTCAGTAATTTTTTTTTAACCTCTGGATCAATTACTTATTCAATAGGAACAAATGACAACTTTATGACCTCTTAGGTCACTGATTGATAGCTTTGCCTAACTTGTGATACTGCTAATAGTCCTATTGTAGCCTATGTATGATATATTAACCAATGAAATCACCATTCTATATTTAGTATAACTATAACCTTATAAAAGTATGGATCAAAGGGGAGGTGACATCTCAGATCATGAGGAAGATCCGAAGTCCACTTAAATAGAGGCAATCTGTTTCAGTCTCTCATATTGTAAGTGGGATAATTTTGATTCCCCACATATATAAACATACATACATATACAACTATGTATATATATATATGAGATATATCTATATATTTATGTGTATATATGTATCTTTTATATTTAACATCACTCTGAATAAAAATTATTAAATATACTATCTTCCACATATATCATGGTACATACTGATGTAATAAATAATTTCTTTATATCAAACAAGCATTTCATTAGTGACTACTATATGTCAGACATTGCGTTAGATCCTGAGGATAGAAAGGAAAAATCAAATTTGCTAATCTCAAGGAACTTATATTCTATTGAACTAAAATTATGGCATTACCTTAACATTATACATTCATTATATCCTTTGGGTCATTGCATTCAAATTCTTCTGAGAACACAGAATTCCATTTCTAGTAGCCAGATAGAATCACAAACAGTATACTGATGGACTTTGGTGACAGAATTATGGTATCCCCTACTCTGTTTTTCCATTGTAATATCCCCTGTTTATAATGTATTGCAGCTTATTCACATCTTTCACGTGTTCCATTGCCATTCAGTGAATATTCATTATTAATCAATGTTTATAATGTATCATGTCTCATAGCAGTACAAAAACATTGAGATTCACAAATATATGCTTTCATTTCATAGAAAAGTGTGAGGTCACCAAAATAATTCTGCCATTGCCAAAAGACAATTTAGTTTTATTTATTATCTCTTTCTTTTTTCTAGTTGTCTGGTCATGATTTACACACTTATGCACACATGCACAATACTCACACATAATTTTCCTACATTATTCATGTCATAGTCTAGACAATTTTAGATAGATGTTCTTCATTCTGTTGTTATTCCTTTATATGGAAAGATGGCCAAACTCTTCTGATAATTATGGTTCTTATCCAGGAGTCTCTGTAGTGATCAAGGATTTGACTCAATCAGCAGAAAGTCAACTATAAACAGAACCATGTGCTGGACTAACTCTATGATGGCAGTGAACATATCTGTCTCTGTTGTATGCTTTCTATGGTATTAATAACCAGAGGAGTATGAAAGAAAAGTTATTTCTATTATTCTAACTCTCAAAGTTTCTTGTATGATTTTGTAAAATTTATGAAAGACATTCTTGGATGAGAGCTATAGTGCTTTGCTTAAGAGATGTTGATGATGAATCATTGTCTTTATTTTACTACATTTATCATTTTATGAGATTCAACAGATTGTGCTTTTAATATAAAGTTTGAAGCTGTAATTACACAGAGCAGATTTCCTTTCTTTTTCTTATATTGTAATATTTATTAGGTTTCCCCCCCTTTAAGTAAGTGATAAAATAACTTCACAGTGAAAAATGTTTCTGAAATGACTCTTAAACCAGTAACCAATAATTTCCTGTGTTACTATGTAGCTAATTTCATTTTTTGTGACATTGTTTGGTGTTCATTATGTCTACTGTCTTTCTATTTTCTTCCTGAGGAAGATGTAATTAGAATATATAAGCTAGTGAGTAAGAAGATAAGCTTGCCTTGAAAAAAAGTAAAATTTAATAAGACTGGAAAAATACATGAGGAACAGATTATGAAGACCTTTAAAAGTTAAACAGAGACATTCATGTATAAATCGGATAGCAATAAGGATCCACTGGAGTACATTTTAGTAGAGTAGCAATATAGTCAATATTGATTTCAAAAAATCACTTTGGTAGCAGTGTGAAGGATGGATTATAAAGAGAACACTTAAAATGAGATAATTAGGAAGTTATGACAATAGTCAAGGAGATAGGTGAAGAGGGTTTGAACAAGGATGAAGATTTTGTAAGTAGAGGAAAAGGGATGGATTTTAGAGATGCTGTGGTTAGGAACAATAATTGATTGACTATGCAGAATTAATGAAAGTGAGAAGTCAAGGCTAAAAATGAGAATCCATAATTATTTGTGATTTTAAGCTCTGTTGTTTTTATTTTATTTGAAGTCATAGGAATTTACCCCTTTCACAAATCTTATATTCATAGTCTTACCCGTTGCTGAGAAAATCATTTGGTATTATAGCAAGAGAATAATGCAAAGCAATGATTGATGAAACAGGAATTCTGGTGCTGAGCTGTCCTTGTTCAGCTGCAAGTAGAACATTATTAGAGCCTATGATAAACTTAAGCTGCAGATATCATTAAATCCAAGGCTCTAAAAAGTTTCATTGGTTCATTAGTGCAAATAAGCAGCAAAATGTATTCCAGAGAGTAGTCATCTAACTATTTTTATATATAAAATTGGTTGACTGGGGTCACTGAAAAAAAGTTGATTTTACATTTTTGTGAGATACTGATGGGAAGGAAGGTAAGGACATGTAAATGATACCTTTGGAAGAAATCTATCTTGAAACCTATAGGAACATCTGGATTTTATTTTTTAAAAGAAATTAAAATTACTGTTTCAGCACCTGAATATTCTTTACTTACTGTTTGGTATTATAGGAGAAGACATGAGATGGACATAATTGCAGCCTTTAGATATCTGAAGGATTGAAATGAAAAGGGATTCAGTTTACTATACTTGAACCCTGATGGCAATAGCAGGACAGATGGATTTTAAAAAGTGATAGATTTCTTCTCTGTAGATCAGATGATATAGTGTAGTATAGTAAAAAATGCTACTATTAATAATAATTATCCATACTCATATAATATTGTATGGTTTGCACATCACTTTACATACATTATAACATTTGAGCCTCACACCAATACTACCCTGTAAGTGCTATTATTTCCAGTTTATGGATAAAGAAACTAAGGCTGAGAAATATTAAGTGATTTACCTAGGGTCACACAGCTAGTAAGCATTTGAAGGTAGATTTTAATTTGTGTTTCCTGTCATCAAACCCAACAAGCTATGCAGTACATTACTTGGCTGTATTAGGAATGACCAGAAAATTCATATGCCGAAAAAATTTCCAAAAGTATGTAATTTTAATGACATATTTTAGTCCTGACAAAGAAATAATAAAATATACTTACCGCTTTTCACCCTATACTTTTATATGTGTCAGACAGTTATGCTTAATAATCCTTCCTCCTCACTTTGCTATAAGGAAAGAATTACTCTTATAGGGAGTGAGGTGGGAAGTAGTATAAGAAAGTAATACAATATGAAAACAAAAGGCATCAATTAAACTTAACAAACAAATATTGTAAAAGCCCATCACAGTTTTGAAAATGTACTTACCTCCTATTTCATTTTAAATCACTGAGATTAATTTTTCTTTCTCTAAAGAAATCTGGGCTATACATGAATTTAAATTTTTTATAACTTATATAAAAATAATTTAATATCTTAAGCCTCATTTTAAGGTCCTTTATGTACCATGAATATCACAAATATTTCTAAACTTTTAATGATCTATCTTTCAATTGTCACAATCAATTTGCTAATTATAGCAGTCATCCAAACAGGTTTGCTAATTAGTAAATTATCACATGAAAAATGTCTTATTTATTCAGGAAATATAAAACAAACATGAAAATATCCAGATTCAGAAATTTTTTAGGACATATTCCAGAAAACTCCCTCAATAAAAAAGGAAAGGAAGATAATAAATGCTGTCAAGATGGATAGCATCTATAAGCCCTTTAAAGAAGAGAGAAAGGAGGGATGAAAGTAATGAGTTATGGTTGTTGGTGTCACAGGTGCTGTATTTTATAGAAACTTTATTCTAGTTCTAGAATAGATGATAATATCTCTCTGAGCTGATGAGCTACATTTCTTTGATGCCAGACCCTTTTAGGGCTGAAATGTCAGAGAGGTCCAGTTTATAGAGCTAGGAAAGGCTTCTGTTCATTAGAAATCACTTGAAGATTGTCAGTAGGAGACACATTAGAAAAGGAACACGGGGCTAAATTTAGTATCCAGTCACCTAGTCCTCAAAACAAGACAGGCTAGTGCATAGTTAGTTGATCTATCATAATGTAATTATTGATGACATTCTAACCCTCCCCTTTAAATATATCTTTTCTTTTTTTCCCTTTTACATTTATCCCTTTTTTCTTTATTTCTTTCTTCCTTTTCTATTGTCTTTATATTCCTCCTTATTTACTCCTGTCTTTTCTGTGTCTTTGCCTTGCCTGATGCTCACAAACACTCAAGGAGATATGCCTTGTCCATGTCATATAGGCAAGACTAATTTAACTCTATGATAGAATAAATTATTGCTTGAAGGCAGCTAGATGGCACAGTAGACTGAGGCTGGGCCTACAGCCAGGAAGATTCCTATTTGTGACTTCAAATCCAGCTTCAGACACTTACTAGCTGTATGATTCTAGGCAAGTCGCTTGCCTCAAATTGTCTCAGTTCTTCATCTGCAAAATGAGCTGGAGAAGGAAATAGAAAACTACTTAAGTAAAACTGCCAAGGAAACTCCAAATGTGATCATGAAGAGCTGGATATGATTGAAAAGGGACTCAACTCAAAACTCAAATGATTGCTTACAGATTACTTGAGGGAGTCCAAGAGAGTTCATCCTGCAACTTGCCTCCCTCTCCTCCCATATACTTTTATCTCAATTGCACTTCTAGAAGGTTTGGTTTTCCTTTTGTCATATTGCCACATTGCCACATAATTCCCCTGGTTTAAAAATTTCTCTTTAGAAAAACAAAAAGCAACTTCTCAGGGAAGATTTACTTATTTATCTTGATTTAATTAAGTTCATATATTTTATTCCTAATAAACAAATGAGGTAGAATTGTGATTGTGGGATAGGCGAAGAAAAGGCATGGAGAAAGGGGTTAATTACAATAAACTTCAGGCAAGCAATTACCTATATATGGCACTAGAGAAGGGTGGAAGGATAAATGAAGGTATGACAGAAAGATTGCACAGACAATCTACATCACAACTTTGCTTCAGGACAAACTTTAGACTAAAAGTTTGCTAACTAAAGTGCTGCAATCCACAAGTGATTTTCTCCTCAACTATTCCAATATCATTTTAGCTATATATATATATATATATATATATATATATATATATATATATATATTTGTTATTGTTGTTGTTCCATCAGTGGAACAAAATGGCCTCTGAAATGTAATATCTTATTTATTTTGAACACGTCAGTCATCCTAAATATTTTCTCCTTGATTTTCAATGTCCTAACAAATACTATATAACACATCTTCTCATTTGATCCTCTCTATTGTACAGGGAAGTAGAAGACACATAATATGAAATTTTCCCTGTTTACAAGTAAGAAACTTGAGATCATTTCAACCAAATGGCCTCATTTATTATTATCCAGCCAGTAAGTGGTAAAGAGTTCAAATCTAGATCTTAAGGGCTCCAAGACCATTGTTTTCTTTACTACCTTATCTTTCCTTATCATACTACACAAATAACATGCAGCTCTACCCTCAAGACATTATATTTAATGGGAAATTTTCTTTTTCACATTATATCTATAGATATTCTTTTCTATTGCTGTATTCCCTTAGGGTAAAAAATACTGTATCTGTAGAAGTGTTATTGTAAGCATAAATACCATCTGCAAAGGTCCCCTGGGGGCATGAAAAGCAAGGACTCCCTTTCTCTGGGGAAATATTTAGTTTGTAAATAACATGGCATTTTGAGGGCCTTGCTCAAGCTTTACCTAGAGGGTTCAGAATAGAAATATACTTCTTTTGTTAATCTTATATACTATACACCTGAGAGGAATAAAGCAGGAAGCTGATGGAAAGCTAAAGACTAAGTAAGCAGAGATAAATTCACTACTAAAAAGAAAAAAAAATCATTGCAGCTTTATCTTCATGATAAAAAATTTGGCAATGGAATAATGAGGACACTATCTGGAAACCTACAAGGGAAAATTAACCATATTATTGAAATACAAGTTTCTCAGAATAGAACAACTAAACTATTTTTTAAATCAATTTCCTAATTCCAAGAGAAATACAGATTAAGATCTAATCCTCTATCACTTTTTCTTCTCTTTCATTTTTCATGGCTATGCTACAAGTGACTAGAGGGTAGCAAAAGGCTTGGGCAGCAGTAATAAAAAGAGACAGAAAGACAAAGCTTGGAAATGCAAGTTACCTGAAGAGCATTTCAATTTTCTTGCCCTTTACAATTTCAGAAGTCATAACAGTCATGCTTGAGAAGACTTAGTAACAGATTAATACCAGACTTTGGGTATAATATATCTTCAATTTATTTCAATTCAGTGTCATACAGAGATCTGACATTCCTCTTGCTTCACCTAAGACCTACATCTCTCTCTTCCATCTGGGTCTCTCCTGTTGCCTTGCTCCAAGTCATTTTCTCTCACACATCAACCTTTGCTCCCTCTCCACTCCTCCCTAATTCTTTTCAGGCTATTGGAGAAAATAAAATGAAAACAAACAAATAAAAAATAACAAAAAGCTAAGGCTCTTTCTTTTCTAATTGCTATCTTTTTATTTACCATTCTGTCTCATCTTTATTGCCAGACTTGTAAATGAGGATTCTTAATCATTTTTGAGACATGGACCACTCTAAATTTGACTTTTTTTTCTTTTTTTCATATTTTCTCACCTAAATGTAGAATTTTCTTGAGAATGTGAAACATTTTCTTCATATTCTCTCCTGCCTATATTTTAATCCTCCTTCAATTTCCTTGATCATTATTGCATCCTTTTTTTGGATCAACATCTTTCTTTTCACCCCTAAAACATGTATCACCCCAAATTCTGCCCTTGAATTTTGTCCTTTCTCTCTATTTGCTTTCCCTGGATTATCTCACTGCACTTTTATGCAAATCATTCACATTTCTTTTGCCAATCTCTTTTCAGAATTGTAATCTACTTCTATTGAAACGTTTGGCTAAATTCTTTTTCTTTCTCTTCACCCTTTACTCCTCCCCCCCAATTACACTTCTCTCTTTTTTCTCCTCTGACACCCCATTCACCTAGGTTCATAATCTGTGAATTATCTCTAATGCTTCTCTCTCTCCCTTAGTTAATTTATTTAAAAAAAAAAGTATTCAAAGCCCAAAGGACGCCTTACTCCTAGCTGCTATTGGAGGAGATTAAATCCTCTTGGATTTTATGTCTTTATTTAATCCCCTCATCAATCTATGCTTTATACATCTATTTGAGTAATATTTCTAGCCCTAATTCAATGGACAGATCGTGTCACCCCTTTCTACTCAAAAATATTCCCAGAACTAACCAAATAAAAATAAAAATATTAAGCACCCACTATGTGTCAGGCACTGGGCAAGTGTTATACATTCAAATACAAAAGAGAAATTGTTTTTCTCCTTAAAGATATTATAACTGACATAGGGCATTGACCACAAAAGATGAAGTCAATAGAATGAGGAGTTAAATCATAATGCAATTGAATGATTGACCCTTTCCAGAAATTGAAGTAAAAATATGATTACTGCTCATAGAATAAAAAACATAAAGCAAAGTTTAGGACCAAGGAAAGAGCTACTCAGTCATAGTAGCTGGGCAAGAAGATGGCATTTGTGAATGTCTAGGCCACCTAAATGAAGTGTCCTCTCATCAGTTAGCATTGTCACAGACCTGGAGCTGGAGATCTTATTGGGAGAGTACATGGAAGTAGTGGTAAACAATTCAAAAGGCAGCAAGTTAGCATGGTTAGGTAGTCAGGGGTAGCAAGATATAGTGAGCTCTTACATAATAGCATGATCCCAGGATGAGCACTGGAGGTCTAATTGGGAAGGTGCATTGCAGAATTTGTTCTTCAATTATAGAATGGCAGTATCATCCTGGAAAATCATATACAAGGGTCTCCACTATCTCTATATTCTTATGTCATGATACTACTCAAGTAAGGCTTGTCTTCCTCAACTTTTCTCATATTGCCCTCTTCTATCTCTATAATTAAAGATTATGTAGAACAAAATTATATCAGAGGATTAGAAAAGGCAAATATCATTTTGATTATAATATAAAGTGGATGGGATCTAGAAATTATAGATCAGTTACATTTCATTTGTTTTTGAAAAAATATAGACTAGTTAATGACTAGTAAACATCTAGGAGAAAAAGCAATGGTAAACACGAACAAATTTTACTAATTTCCTCCATTTCCTCCTTACAATCTCTATTTTTCACACCTCTTAGTCCCATTCAAAAATCAATGATTGTCTTGGCACAAATATCATCAGGATATTTACTGAATCAAAATGGAAATCTTTGCAATACAATTTATTTTCTCTTAATTTACAAAATATCTATTAACAATGAACCAAAACTTTAAAACTATATTTTTGAGAACTTTATTTTTATTTGTGTTTTCATGTGAGTTTCATAGATATCATCTTAATTTTTACTTTTGTAGCCTCTTTAGCATATATTCCTAGACAAGGAAATCCTTGATAAAATAATTAATCACCTTGCCTTAGGCAGGAAAAAAAAAGTAAAATATGCAGTTCCTTGTAAAAAAAAAAAGGAAAAAAATCATGAACAGTAAGTCAAGTCAAATGAGGAAGCAAAGCTCTATTTCCTAGCCCACAGGAATAATGTAATATGATCAGAATGCAAAAGCAAGTCCTGTTCATTAGAGGATAATAAGGAAAGATACATCACCTCTTGAAAATGCATGAGCTACAGAATTATTTTGCATACTTCACCCCACAGAAGTTATTTAATTTCCAAAAACCACTTGAAAAAGGACTAAAAAATTCAAGACATAGCTATCCAGTTCACCAATCTCCAAATGTAGAACAGAAGGGAATAATTTTTTGGAAGAATTACTACATTTAGAAAATTAAGACATGGCACATAATTATTATGTACTTTAATGTGAATGGTTGTGATTGTTTATTATCTGTTTTAACTATAGTTTCCACTCCCTAGTCCAGCTACCCAGAATTATACTACAACTGGACCCATTCTTTCCCTTATGGGTTATCAATGTCCTCAAGACATTGCAAATGAAATGATATGCAAATGAAAATGCTTGCTTTCCTTGTGGATTTCTAAATATTAAGTAAATTAATAGGAAGTAGAAAAAAAGGGGAAGCATTGGTAAAATACTTAATGTATACACACAATCACTGGTTTTTTCCCCAGTTCTTTTGATCCACATTTAAAATAGGTTTTACTAAATTTGTATTTATCCAAAAAAAAAAAAATAACAAACAGTTTGAAGGGTAAATGTATTCAACAGTTGCTTTTTCTTGGCTGTGAAACCTGCCATCCTTGCCAAATGCAATCAAATGTTAATAAGAAAAATGTGTAATACTCCATTTGAGAAATTTTATATCTTTGACTACATGAAGTACAATATGAAATGGAATTTCAGTGGATTTGGGTAATTATAGTTAGTAATATTTTGTTTCTTTATGTATTTACATTGTTAGCAAATTTCTTCTTTGTTTTTATTTAAATTTTCAGCTCATGTAGTATGTACAGGTAATGAAACTATTGGCTACTTATGGAATAACAACAGAAAAATTCATTTCATTTGGGGGGGAAGGCATTTTGTTCTCCTAATGGACAAATAACTAATTGATTATTTTTGTTTTGTTTCTTTTTATTACTTAAGCATACAATTGTTCTTAAGATGTATCCATAGAATTGAAACTTATTTTAAAATGAATTTAATCCCACTGAACATGTTTTTTCACTTTTAGCAATTTAGTGCTTTTTCTAATAAGATGTCATTTCATTGTTATTAAGTGTGTGTGTCTATATAAATGAGATAAAACTAAGAATGGAAATAACTGAAAAAATACTTTATAAACATTACCAAAAATATACTTTGTTTTTTGTCTTTTCTAGCATTTATTCTACATGTAGTTATAATGTCTTTAATGCCACTAAGCAAAAAAAAAAAAAAGTGATCTCTGTCTTCTGTGGGTGGTGGGGGAATGATGATTGAAAAACGATTGTTAGTTTAATCATAAAATCATAAACACATTGATAGTCACAATGCTTTCAGAGTATTATGAGTTTCTGACACCATGGTATAAAATATTAAAATGACCTAAATGCATTCATATAAGGATCTGGGGAATTCTCCAAAGAATGAGGCTCCCTATCCTAAAGCAAGTATGGAGATTATGCAAAGAAATAATCCTTGAAGAGATAAACATACTGAAATTTATTAAAGATTCTGGTTCCACCCAAAAAGCACAAGAGAAAACTGGAGTTTGGAATGTGATAGTGAAGGAAGGACATCTGGGCCTAAGAGGCCAGACTCAGTGAAGTACTCAATTGATCATACTCACTAAGGGTATAATCAATCTTCGTAGGCTTCAATGCAGAATTTATATTCCAATGGGGAAATGAAGGACATAACAGAGAAAGAAAAATCTGAATTGGTCAAGTCTGACTCTCTTATTATACATACATACATAGACACACACACACACACACACACACATATATATACACATATAATGCATGTCTGTAGGTATGTATGATGTATTGCATAGTTGAAGTTAGTGCTGACTTCAAATTAGAAATATTACCTTTATGTGGTTAGACCTAATTCTCCTGTATTTCTAATTTTTAAAAATAAGAGTTCTACCTATTTAAAAAATTAAATGGACAAGGGAGAGGTAAGGGATTGATGAGATAGGCAACATGTTTCTAGTGAAACATTGTATAGGCGTTTTGAATAAAGGATCTTGAAAAAAAGAGATAGGCTAGTCATTTAGTGAGGACAAGAATTAATAGAATGATCAATAAATCAGTCATTTAACAAGCAGTTATATATACTATGGTTATGAGAAGCTCCCCAAGGCATCATATCCCACTCATGAGACATACCTTTATCTCCAAGCTATTTGAAATTTATGCTAATAGGTAATACTTTTATGAAAAAAAAATGTCTAGGGACCCAGATTCTAAGCCAGGATGCACTTGGGAAAACTGGGGTTTGGAATTAGGACCTCTGAGAAGAAAGAACATCTAGATTTAATGGATTGGTCAGACCCAATAGACTGGTTGAGATATAAAGACAAAAATTCAATAATCTCTACCATTAACAGACATATTTTATTAGAGGAGATCACATGCACTTAAAAAAGTATGTACAAATTAAATACAAAATAAATACAAAGTTAAGGATATTATAACTGGGAAAATCAAGACTGGCTTTACATAAAATGTAACATGAGCAGAATTTTGAAGGAAAAAAGGCATTCTAAAAGAGGGAGGTGAGGTGACTTTCTGGGTATGGAAAGTAGACAGACGGCTCAGAGATTGAAGCCACATGACTACATTTAAGAAAGTCATTTTGTCTGGACCATATAATCCAGGAAGGAGAGTAATAAATATTAAAAATTGAATGGTAGGTCAGTGTCAGTTTGGGAAGAACTTCAAAAACTAATCATTGGAATTTACATTTGATTGTAGAGTCAATAGAAAGCCATTGGAATCTATTGAGTAAGAGAGTGACAATAATCAGATATTCACATTAGGAATACAGACAATATGGATTAGAGATAACACAGAAACTAAATTTGAGGCAACTGCAGTCATTTAAGAAAAGATGAAGGCCTGAACTAAAATGGTCACAATATGAATAAAGACAAGGTGACAAATAAAAAGGTATTTTGGAAGTAAAAACAAAGTTTGTTGCTTAATTGTTGCTCGGGAAGATTGAGGAATTAGTCCCTGACTTGTATCTCTGAAAATATGGTGGGTCCTTGGCAAAACTAAGAAAGTTTGAAAATGGGGTTGGTTTGGGTGGAGGAGAGAGAAAGCAGACATAATGAGTTTAGTTTTATACATTTTGAGTTTGATAATGTTCCCGGTATATTCAGATGGACAACTCTAGCAATGTCTTCATGCTATATATCAAGAGATTTAAGGAAACTCCCAGCAATTGGGATGGGAATATTATGGAAAAACATTATGAAGTTACATGATAAGGTCTTATCATATGATAAGGATCACTGGAGGGGGTGCCTACATCAATCAAATCAATGAACCAAGGAAGTATTGAAAATGTCCTAGCTAACTTAATACCAACTTAAAGTTTTTGAGGAGCCAAAACATATGCTATAAGATTTGATCTTCACAATAATGTTTTGAAGCAGAAATTATTATCATCCTCATTTTTAGGTGGAGAATTGAGGTTTAAACAGTTTAAGTGAATTGCCTTGGGTCATGTATTTATTTGATAAGTGTTATATATCAGATCTGACACTTGGTCTTCCTTACTCTGAATGGTACTTTGTCCATTACTCTATGCTGTTTCTCATACTGAGGGTCCATTGCCCATTATGTGAGTATCTTGATTTCTGCAAATGTACTAAGGATACTGTTGCTTTTGATTATTTGAAATGTAATAAGATAATGTTGCTGAACTATTAGGAAATTACTCTTTTTGAATTTTCTTCCAGATGTTTGGCATTTTCTTTGAATTTTCATCAATTTTGACTTTGGTCAAAAAACTAAATGTGGCCACAAATATAGTTAAGTGTGCTATTTGTCAGCTGGCTTATCAAAGGAGTTCCAAAAAAGATTGAGTCATGATAGCTTCTTTGAAATAAGTATTTTATTTCCTGAGGCAACTACTCTGAAGGACAATACTATTTTTGAGGTTTAAGTTCTGATATGTATTAGAAAACAGTTTAAATGTCATAATCTATCTCCCCCCACACACACACACACACAATCCTGAGAAAACTATGGGCAGATTTTTATATTCTAGGAAATAAGATGTTTAAATATCTGGGATAAGATTCCAGAAGAATAAATGTTTCAAATAAGAAGCTTTCCATTTTCTACAAGAGCAGGTGTTTGGAGAAACTGCCATCATAACTCAGATGCTACAAAGCTTCTTCCTTTAGGCTAAAAAATATTATTAGAACATTTTAAGCTGAGAATGATTATCAAGGTAAATCTGCCAGATTCAAAAGGACATAAACACATGACTCAAAATAGAGATATAAACAATGTATTTCTTAAATGCAAGTATTTCAAAATATCAAAAATACAGAATACAAAAATACAAAAAATACAGAAAACATTCATGACTAAAATTAGATTAATGATTTGTATTTTCAACATTGAAGGTCATTTTGAACTGTACTTGATTCAACATTTAAGGCATACATACTTGGAGTGGAGGGAGAATTAAGAATTAAATTAAGCATTCATTTTGGTGATTGTTCAATAGCCATTACTAAAACATATGAATTAATAACATAAGGTCATAGTATCTGCTGGTGTTTCTCAAATTAAATTCAGTTATCTACTCATTTCAGACTTCAGGCTCCTTACAATTAAAGGTGGTAAGTAGTATATTTGTGATTTTTATTGGCAAACAATTCTTGATACGGCCTTGTCCAGTGTACTATGCTAAGGGTGAACTTAACAAATATTGTTCATTTACTTTATAGGCAGTGCGACTGGCCTCTTTTCCTTAGAAAGATAGATATTAGGAAAAATTTGAATACTTTGGAAAAACCTGAATATGTTGGAAAGAATATTTGATTTGGAATCAGAAGACCTGGATTTGATCCTTAGCTCTAGCACTTATAAGCTTGCTGACATTGGTCAAATTAACTGAATTCTCAGAACCTCAGTTTTTGTAAACTATAAAATACTTATAAAGTTGTCTAAATTATATGCTTGTGAGGAAATTACATTATAAACATTTCATAATTGAAAAGCATAAATGCTATTAATTTTATTTTATGATATGGTAGACAGAGTGCCTGTCTTAGAATGAAGGCATGAGTTCAAAGATGTCCCCAAAGCTTTGTGGGCCCTATGACCCTAAACGAGCCCTTTAAATTCTATTCCTTGGGTAAGTTGAGAGCTTATAATTGGGCTGAGATGTAGAAATGTAACCCAAATGAGAGAAACATCTGGCAGGAAATAAAGAAGTGGAATAGGAAAAAAAAAGAATAGGATTAATTAACAATTTGGAAGGTAAACAGAAATTTGACTTATTCCTACTTTAAATATAGAGGAGTTCTGCCAACATAGAATTCAGTCAAAATAGAAAGATAAAGATATAAAAGAGACTGCTGGAAAATCATATTTTGAGATGAATAAAAGAAGGGATGTATTGAACAAAGAAGAAATCAGGGGCTAGAAAGGGTCCAAGAACAGTTTCTCCTTTACAAAGTTAGAAGATACAAATCACTATTGATGAGAGAAATGCAAATTAAGACAACTCTGAGATACCACTACACACCTGTCAGATTGGCTAAAATGACAAGAAAAGATAATCATGAATGTTGAAGGGGATGTGGGAAAACTAGGACACTGAAACATTGTTGGTGGAACTGTGAATGGATCCAACTATACTGAAGAGAGCAATTTGAAACTAAGCTCAAAAACTTATCAAGCCGTGCATAGCCTTTGACCCAGCAGTATTTCTACTGGGCCTATATCCCAAAGAGATCTTAAAGGAAAGAAAGGGCCCCACATGTGCAAGAATGTTTGTGGCAGCCCTTTTTGTAGTGGCTAGAAACTGGAAACTGAGTGGATGCCCATCAATTGGAGAGTGGCTGAATAAATTATGGTATATGAATATTATGGAATATTATTGTTCTGTAAGAAATAACCAGCAGGATGATTTTAGAGAGGCCTGGAGAGACTTGTATGAACTGATGCTGAGTGAAATGAGCAGAACCAGGAAATCATTATACACGCAACAACAAGGCTATATGATGATCAATTCTGATGGAAATGGCTCTCTTCAACAATGAGGTGACTCAAACCAGTTCCAATTGTGCAGTGATGGAGAAAGCCATATATATCCAGAGAGAGGCCTGTGGGAACTGAGTGTGGACCACAACATAACATTCTCATGCTCTCTATTGATGTTTGCTTGCATTTTGTTTTCCTTCTCAGGTGTTTTTTTTTTTTTCTTACTATATCCAATTTTTCTTGTGCAGCAAGATAACTGTATAAATTTGTATACATACATTGGATTTATCATATATTTTAACATATTTAACATGTTTTGGACTGCCTGTCATCTGGGGAGGGGGTGGGAGGAAGGAGGGAAAAATTTGGAACAGAGTTTTGCAAGGGTCAGTGTTGAAAAATTACCCATGAATATGTATTGTAAACAAAAAACTTTAATGAAAAAACAAAAACAAAAACAAAAACAAAACAAAGAGGATAGGACAATGCTTTGTAAAAATAGTAGAATGTAAACCTGAAGTTTCCAAGATTAGGGGACTTTGTATGTTGTAGCGTATGTAGAAGGAGATTCCTAATTGCCAGAGAGAATGCTGACAGGCTACTGTATACTTGTTGGCAGGGCATAGTTGGTGCCAGAGCTAGAGAAACAGTGAGAGAGCAAGAGAGAGAGAGAATGTGAATGTGTAGTTCTAAAATGTTTACAGTACTTACTCCATGGGAAAGAAAAAAAGATTTTTGAAGTTTTAAACATGTAAGAAAAACCTGATAGTTCCTCAAATCTTCTTATTTCCAGTTTGGCTCCCATTTATATAAGACAAAGATAATTTCCCTTTTGGCAAGATGAGGGTCTTTCTTACTTGGTTCAAGCTGAGATCTTATCTCACTCCCATCAGGAAAACTCCTTCACTCTTTGTTTATTTTTCTGATGTGTTCTAATTTGTAAAACTTCTATTTCTGTTTGCTGCTTTGCTTGGGTGAATGGATTTTCTCACTATTTGCTATATGTGATTACCTTTTGTATAACCAGTGTTTGGTGGGAGGAAGTCAAACCAGAAGCTGTCATTTTATGGTTACCTTCATACCTTGAGGGATAGTGACTGGAAAGGTAGATTTTGTTATTAACTTGTTGAGTTACTAGACACCTGAGGGGGATAGGGGGAGAAGGGGGCGGCACATAAAGATATATCCCTAGCAGAATTCTCCTCTAGAAGAGTTAGAAGAAAGAACAGCCAGCTCATTTGATTTACAACTGCCATATCTCAGCCATTCCCTTATTAGAGCTTCCTTTAGAAACGGGTAGCTAAGATTCCAGAGATATCTGCCCATGCCTCTCATGAACCGTAATGAGCTGTTATTAAGCTAATGTTTTAAATAAAAAAACTGAGGCAGGTATCTTAAAGTTTTTGCCTCTGGTCACACAGATCATCTTTTAAGCTAAAAAATTGTCCTAGGTGACTGAGGTCTAGCTAAGGACCTCTAGGTGGCATAAGGGATTGAACCCTGGGTTTCCAATCAGGAAGACTCACCTTCATGAGTTCAAATCCTGCCTTAAACAATTAACAACTACATGAGCTGAGGCCTCATTTCTAAAATATATAGAGAATTGACTCAAATATATAAGAATTCAAGCCATTCTCCAATTGACAAATGGTCAAAAGATATGAACAGACAATTTTCAGACGAAGAAATTGAAACTATTTCCGGTCACATGAAAAGGTGCTCCAAGTCACTATTGATCAGAGAAATGCAAATTAAGACAACTCTGAGATACCACTACATACATGTCAGATTGGCTAAAATGACAGGAAATGATAATGATAACTGTTGGAGGGGATGTGGGAAAACTGGGACACTGATACATTGTTGGTGGAACTGTGAACGGATCCAACCATTCTGGAGAGCAATTTGGAGCTATGCTCAAAAAGTTATCAAACAGTGCATACCCTTTGACCCAGCAGTGTTTCTACTGGGCCTGTATCCCAAAGAGATTTTAAAGAAGGGAAAGGGACCCACATGTGCAAAAATGTTTGTGGCAGCCCTTTTTGTAGTGGCAAGAAACTGGAAATTGAAAAGATGCCCATCAATTGGAGAATGGTTGAATAAATTAGGGTATATGAATGTTATGGAATATTATTGTTCTGTAAGAAATGACCAACAGGAGGATTTCAGAGAGGATTGGAGAGACTTGCATGAACTGATGCTGAGTGAAATCAGCAGAACCAGGAGAACATTATACACAGCAACAAGACTATACTATGATCAATTTTGATGGACATGGTTCTCCTCAACAATGATGAGATTCAAACCAGTTGTGCTGCGATGAAGATAGTCATATACATCCAGAGAGAGGCCTGTGGGAACTGAGAGTGAACCACAACACAACATTTTAACGCTTTCTGTGAATATTTCCATGCATTTTGTTTTCCTTCTTAGGTTGTTTTTTTCTTCTTCTCTTTCTAGATCTGATGTTTCTTGTGCAGTAAGATAACTGTATAGATATGTATACATGTATTGTATTTGTCATATAATTTATCCTATCTAGCATGTATTAGATTACCTGTCATCTAGGGGTGGTGGGGGGGAAGGAAAGGAAAAGCTTGGAAAAAAAAAGTTTTTTTTTGCAAAGGTCAATGTTGAAAGGTCACTCATATGTTTTGTAAATAAAAAGCTTTATAAAAAAAACAAAAAACAAAACAAAAAAACAAAACAAAACAAAACAAAAACAACTACATGAGCTGGATAAGGAAACTCCAAATGCCAAGAAAACTCCAAGTGAGGTCAAATAGGGTTGAATAATGGAAACAAATGGAAATAATGGAATAATGGAAACAAGACAGGTCCAGCTAATCCTTTGCATTAAAGACTTTTTAGAGAAATATTTCCCCCAATTAAAAGAGGAAATATTTGCTTCTTCATAGTAGTCTTTATAGAGAAAGAACATCTGCTCTTTGCAAATTACAAAGCACACTAATGTTAATAAAATACATAAATGTAATTTTTGCAGTAAAAATTTATTTATGAATACTTTCCCCCCATTATTCTCAAAAAGTTGTGGTAAAATCTAAAATATCAACATCTGCTCATATCTTTGAGCAAAATTTTTTAGAAACACATTAAAAATCTAATATATTTGTATCATTTCAGAGTTAAAATCAACATTTAGATTAAAATAATATTCTGTTGAATGAAATTAAGCAAAATACTTACTATGGTAATTTATTTTTAAAGGTAAATACTGAGTTTTAAAAGCAATTTGAGTTTATGTAAGACATTATTAAGAAGCTTATTAGTTTGAATATTACTAAGCTTTCCAGTAAACATTTTGCTTATAGAACCACATTAGCAATTATTCCCTTAAAATGAGCTCCTTGAGGGTAGGACTGCTTTTTTTCTGTTTGTATCTCTGTGACTTAGCACAGTACCAACACAAAGAAAATAATAAATTTTGTAATCTGGAACACAGTTACATCCGCTCCTCCTCACCTCCTTCCTAGAAAGTTTGTTTCTGTGCCTTCCATTTTAGAAGGGGCAGATAATGGGGAAATGTGAAAAAGTTAGTGAGAAATTAAATGAAACAGGGTGAGACTTGAGAAAAAAGAGAAGAGAGAAGGACTTAAATGATAATTTTATTCTCAACTTGCATTGAAGAAATGACATTAATATAGAGAATTGTATAGAAAATGTCTGGGACTGAAAAAAATAGAAAATATTTGATATGCTGGCTATGGAATAAAGAGTTATGGGGAGGAGAGAGAAAAGAGTAAGAGGGAGAAGGAGTAGAAGAGAGAAATAACTTACATTTCTTTCTTTACAAGAGCACATGATAAAACTTATTGGAGGAGAGAAGGATTGCCAGGAAAACCCTTTATTCAAAAGGAAGAAGAAAACTTTTTCTATTGCCATAGACTATGGAGTTTGATGGGTACTCATTATATAACCTCTATTTTGAGTGAAAAGAGTAGTCTTCAAGTCATAAAGTTTTAAGAAAAGCAGAGATCAAGGCCAGAACAGCAACAATTGTAAATCATACCAAGCAGCTTCATAACAAGTTCAAAAGAGCAAGAGGTCTAAGGGTCTCAAAGAAACAGGAATCTGGGATCAGCGACTCAAAATTTAAAACTAGGCAAGAAACAGAAATTGAAACAAAGGTTCTATTTACTTGAAATAAGTGACCCAGATCAAAAGGAGACCAAGATGTAACCACAACTTGTAAGACACTGAGTGGCAAACCAGCAATAAGAATAAAACGGTTCTGGGCTTCTCCTGGAACTGGAAGAAAGGAATTATTATTCAGTTCTGGGTCATTAGACATTCTAAGAAAACAATACCTTATTTATAACTGCCAAGGGCCTTTGGGTAGAGATTTTTTTTTAAGAAACCACACTTCTATCCCCCAAACATCTTCTTCCCTTTTTCTTCATGTTTAACTTGTAAAAACCTACTCCAAATACTTTATTCAAAATCAGACTTCCTACTCCCAGAATCTATTGCTACCTATGGAGAACCTACATACTCTAACATATTTTATAAAGTAATCTGAGAAAATAACTTAGGCCTATAGCCAATATATTATCAAACATTCAAACACAGACCCTTAGAATAAAAGCCAACTTGAGATACAGTCTTCCAAGCTTGTATTGGTCTGATCCTTCACAATCAGCACACTTTTGACTCCAGCATAATTAAGTTATTTTGATCCTCTTTGATAATGATAACAATAAAGAATAAAGTCTCATAAAACATTATTATTTATTTGCTTTCATAATCCAGAACTACTCTCTCTCTCTCTGTCTCTGTCTCTCTGTCTCTGTCTCTCTCTATCTATCTCTCTTTCTCTCTTTCTCTCTTCCTGTTTCTGTTTGTCTCTGTCTCTGTCTCTGTCTGTCCGTCTGTCTCTCTCTCTCTTTTTTCCTTCATTTCCTTTCTCTCTCTACCTTCCCCCAACCTTTCCTTAGAAAATCCTATTTTTCATTTGCATTGAAATCTCCAATCTCCAGACCTTCAATTCTCTCCACAGCCATCTCCTCTACACTAGCTATATTCTACTCTTCTCCTGATCTTGACTACTTAGGGAAACAGGTCACCTCTACACTCCTCATCTCTCTTGAATCCCTAATCTCCTTATCAGAAACTAAATACATTCAACTGAGTCTCAGCCTTGGATCACCCCCATAATTGGGCCTCTTTGATTTTATATATTCCTGAACAAAGATGAGGAAAAGCAAACAACTGGTCTAATATGACCAATAATTATCAAATTATGTTATATAACCTTAGGACTTCATTGCTACTAGGCAATCCTCCTATACATCATTTACCTAGTCACTATTTCTCTCTCCACAATAGCTCTTCCAAGCCTTTCCATTCCTACTCAAAATTTCCATGGCTTTCTTTCCTCCATTTTCTCAGCAGAGGACTTAACCTAATATTTTTTAAAAACTATTTTACTTATTTTGTTAACTATTTCCCAATTATATGTAAAAAAAAAGTCTTTGTTTTTAAAATATTTTAATTTCTAAATTCCCTTCCTCCTTCTTGTTCCTTTCCTTCAGAAGGCAACAAAAGCATATTTTTGTATTGGCCATATTGCAAAACATACAGAGAGACAGAAAGAGACAGAAAGACAGACACAGAGAGAGAGACAGAGACAGAGGCAGACAGAGAGTGATAAAGACATAGACAAAGAAGGGGGGAAGGGAAGGATGTGGGGGGAAGGGAAGGATGTGGGGGGAAGGGAAGGATGTGGGGGGAAAGGGGTGTGTGTTGTGAGAGAGAGAGAGAGAGAGAAAGAAAGAGAGAGAGAGAGAGGAATAATATTAAAAAAAATATGCTACACTTCAAACTCAGAGTTTTTCAGTTCTGTCCCCCGAGATGCTTAACATTTTTTTTTAAATATCATGGGTCCTTTATAAGAGTCTTGATCAGAGTAGCAAAGACTTACAGTTGATCATTCTTACAATATTTCTATTGCTGTGTTCAATTCTTTTTGTTCTGCTCAGTTTACTTTCATAAGAATCTTCTCAAGATTTTCTGAAATCATCTTGTCTGTTATAGCACAATAGTCTTTTCATTTATTTATTTTTTCCCCTGAGGCAATTGGGGTTAAGTGATTTGCCCAGGGTCCCACAGCTAGGAAGTGTTAAGTGTCTGAGACCAGATTTGAACTCAGGATCTCCTGATTTCAGGGCTGGTGCTCTATCCATTATACCACCTAGCTGTCCCTACAGAACAATAATCTTTCATCACAATCTTATACCACGACTTGTTGAGACATTCCTCAATTGATAGGCATCCCCCAATTTGCATTTCTTTGACACCACAAAAAAAGCTACTATAAATATTTCTTTGACCTCTTTAGGGTACAGACCTAGTTTCTGGGTCAAAGGGTATGTACAATTTTATAGTCCTTTGGGCATAGTTCCAAATTGCTCTCTAGAATGGTTATACTAATTCATACTCTACCAAAAGTACATTGGGGTCCTAGTTTTTTAACATCCTTTCTAGCATTTGTCATTTTTCTTTTTTGTCATTAGCAAATCTAACAGGTATGTGGTAGATTCTCAGACTTAATTTAATTTGAATTTCTTTAGTTAATAGTGATTTAGAGAATTTTGATGTGTCTATTGATAGCTGAAATTTTTTCTGAAAGCTGCCTTTGCCTATGTAATATGGGGGGATAGCTTTTATTTTTAAAATAAATTTGTCTCACCTATATATTTGCAAAATGAGGCCTTTATCAGAGAAATTTGCAATAATTTTTTTCAGTTTCCTGTTTTGTGTTCTTTTCCTAATTCTGGCTGCATTTTTTGTATAAAACCTTTTTAATTTAATGTAAGTAAAATTATATATTTTACTTCTTGTGATGTTCTCTGTCTCTTATGCATAGATCTGATAGGTACTTTTCCCCACTACTTTTCTAATTTAATTATGATCTTACCACTAAGTCCACATCATTTATGCATATTAAGTTTATTTTAGTATTGGTATGAAATGCTGATCTATGCCTACTTTCTTCCAAACTACTCTGCAATTTTACTTTTGTCAAAAATCTTCACCTCATATTTTATATAAAAAAAGTTTATTCCATTAACTGTAATCTCCCTTATTTCCTTTCTTCCTTACCTCCTATCACTCAGGTATTTTCTAGCATTATTTTCTCCTCTACCCCTGCTTCACATATGAAACGGCCTCAGTCCTTATTCTAACGTTTCATGCTAATTATCCTGCCTTTACAAATCTATTTATCCTACACACAAACTCTCTGTTGATCTCCTATCTTGCTTCAACTTCCTTTCAAATACCTCAAATTTGATGACTAGTAGATATATTAAACTCAATATGCTCAAAACAAGATACCCCATATCCATTTTCTCCAAAACTCATTGAAGCAGTAGGAATGATCATGAAGCCACAGAGAACACGAAGTGGAGACAAAGCATCAAAAAAATCTCTGCATTGTAAAGCAAAGTCCATCAAGAAGAATTCTTGTACCATGCCTATCATGTGTTCAACCAGCCATGGTAGGAAGATCATTTGTGAGGAAGCATCTTCTGAAGTAATTCTCTCCACTTCTGGACAATTTTAATTGCTAGAAAGTATTTGCCTAACACCTGTTAGATTTTCATTTGTCCCTTTGCAAGGTTCAACCAGTATTCTTAATTCTTCCCTCTGTTGCCACAAGAAGAAATAGTAACTATTTAAATGTACAATAGGTTTCTTGGTCCAAAATAAGTTTGGGATAATGAAAAGAAAGGAGGCATCTGGCTCTGTGCTGAAAGACATTTTTTAAGTATATCAGAAAAATAAATGTTGATTTTTAGACTTTTGAGGTAATGTTATTTGGAAGAGTGATAAACTTGGTATTAGAAGGGATGAGTTTAAATTGCCTGGTTTGCTATTCACTAGTTGTATGACTTTGGGCAAGCTGTTTAACCTCTCTGACCTCAATTTCCTCATTCCTTAAAAGAAACAACCAGAAAAGGTGACTTATAATGTAACTTTTAGCTGTTAGGCTTTAATCCTTTTATTTATATATAAGTCCTTGCAACTCAGCTTTTGTGTAATCTTATATAGTTTTGTAGTCAATTCAAAACTGTACTATAATTCCATTGAGGACAGTTATTTGGCACCTTGCCCTGGTTATCATCTAAATTTTAAAGCTAAGGTCACCTCACTCCTACCTACACATTTAGACTTACATCATACCTATCCTAGGCAGTAGGGAAAGGATAATCAATAGAAAAACAGGTAAGTATTAGGTTTCACTGGCTGAGGGTCTTGCTCTTCCTTTGGCACACAGGTTTCTGTAATTATGTTTTTCTTTGCTTTCATAAATTCATTACACTTTATCCACCAGTTAAGATCCATTTTAGTTCCTTACAAAGTAGTTTTCTCTTCCATGACTTCATTCCCCCCAAATTTGTAGGGATGAGTATCCTTTCCCAAGCATCCAGACCTCATGACTAATTTACTACTTACTCAATGCTACACTTCTCTGAAGGTCCCTACTTGGACCAATTCAGTACTGCTTTACTTGTTTGATTCTGACTTTCTGTCTGGATCATAGGAATTATAAATGTAGAACAAGAAAGTGGTCTCAGTGGCTTTGTGGTTTGAGCTTTTTTTTTTCATATGAGGATACTGAGAACTAAAGAGGTTTCATGACTTGTTCATAGATATACAGATAGTAAACATCAGACATGGGAACTGAGCCTATGTTCTCTTATGGCATTGTACCATGCTATTTCCTAATCCTACTGAAGTAGTATGCGCATCCCCTAACTAATAACCTTACCCACATAGTTCTCTCTCATATTCAGGTGTAGGCAATACACAGTCTGCACTTTCCCTTCAGACTGAACCCCAGTTCTGAAATCATATTTTCTACTCCATTGATATTCCTGATAGTACCCAAATGCTTTATCAATTATTGTTGGCTTAACCAGGAAAAGATTCATTATGCCATTTTAAAACACCATTGAGTCTTTGGCTACCTACAAAGTGTCAAGAGTTTATGAAACTTATTGTATGTTTAAAAAAAGTTATTCACAAAATTAAAAAAGTATCCTGAGTCAATAAAAGATTCATTTATAAGAGTGTTCCTTTGCAAAGCATTATATTTCTGTGATTTTATTTTAACACAATCTCTTTTATCACTATTTTTAGAACTTAAATGTTTTCCTTTTTTTCCTATTCTGTTCAGTCTTTGCTTTCTTTCAATGTCCCTTCCTTACTATAAAAAGCAGATTTGTCAATTTCATGCTCATCTATTTCATCCTTACATTTTAACTTTTTTCCTTTCCTATTTGAAAATGGAAAGCTTTCCCAATAGAAAAGAGGTCAAAGGATTTTGGTGGAAAATAGTTCTCAATGGAAGAATTATAAATTACTAATATCCATACAAAAAAGCTGAAATTGATAATAAGAGAAGTGCAGATTTAAAGAACCATAAGGCTTCACTTTACACATACAGCTGGCAAGTTAGCAAGGATGACAAATAATGAGAATAGTCAAGTTGGAGGGGTTGCGGTACATTGTGGGGAAGATGTGACTACTTAGGAAAATTTCTTGGAATTGTCAAATAAAATAGTCAAAAAATTACTAAAATATACATGATCTTTGCTTTAGAGATTCCACTTCTAGGCAAATTCCCCAAGGCAATAATTGAAAAGAAGATGAAATACATGAGCATTTATAGCATCACTTTATTTGGGGATGGAGAGAGCATCAAAGTTTTATAAACAGTAAATACCCAATAGTTGGGAAACAGGTAAACAAATGGTGGTACATTAACAAAATAAGATATCACTCTAAAATAAAAAACAATTATGAAAAATGAAAATAAGCATAAAAAATCATAAACTGATATAGAGTAAAATAAAAAGACCATAAAATAATATATTATAAAAATATAAATGGAAAGAACAACCATCACAAAAAGGATGAAAAAATAAAAATATATATATATACTAATAAAATTCATTTTTAAAAAGAAAGACAAGCAAATTCATATCATTGATACCAGTTGTTATTCACCTTTTAGGAAAGTCATTCAGATATGCTATAAATTACCAAACATGGATAGCATGAAAAAGAATAAAATGAAATCAAGGTCATTTACCTGTTGAAGTTGGTTCTTCATCTGATGCTATAAAAAAAATAGAGGCAAAAGAAAAAAAAAGAAGAAGAAAGACAGGGGAAGAGAAAAGGAGAAAAAGAAAAGTTAAAAGTATGTAGTGTACTCCCCAAAAAAATCTTAACATTCATGTAATTATAATCTTACATATCTACTGTGAATATGAAATTGTATAATCATATAGAAGGAGAAATTAATTAAATGCATATCTTCCACATTGTCTGATTTGGGGTTTATCAAAAATAACACACATCATTTAGTTTAACTTTACTTCCCGTTTGCAAGTAAAACTGATTGCCATTCTTTTCATTTAAAGCATACAATTTTCCATACCCTCCTACTGAAACATTTAGTTTTAAGAATGCTAATATCTTGATTCTTAATTTGTAAATAATCTTAAATTTTAAAGTCACAAAAGTGTTAGTTAACATATTTACAGAAACATTCATATTGAAGATAACATCAGTCATCTAATCAATAATTATAAATAGTGGATATTACATTCTTCTTAAAAAGTTATTTTAATTTAGTGTTTTGCTATAAACTTATTAAATACCCAAACAATAGTACTTTTGTTTATATCAGATACAGAATTTAAAATAATGTTTTGTAATGGATTAAGTTTAAACATCCAGCTCTTCTTGCCTCAAAGGATTAAAATGAAATTGGGGGATATGTATGAAAGCAAGAGTGTCAGGCCTGATATAATTACTCTATTAAACTATCCTTCAAGGATACCTTGTTTGTTTCTCAAAAGTCTGAACTATTATTTCACACCCACCCTCAAACAATGATCATTTTTTAATCTTATGAGAGAAGAAATTGGGGAAGGGTCATTGCTAGCTCCCACTACCAACTTCTGAGCAATCTTAATGTTCCCTATGTCCCAGATCTGTAACCAATCATATGATATCATCTCCTCTGTTCTGCTTTTTGTTTTATACTCTCCCAAACCTATATAATTGAAACTATATTTTTGCTCATAGTCTTCCATATAAATGGAAGCGAGCCATTGAACTTTTATTGATAGGCAGCATACTCCTGTTAGTAAATGTTACTTGCACTTAGTCTTGCCTCAATTTACTTTTTTTCTTAAATGTAATTTGAGATTCTTTTAACATGTAGAACATAACACTTTTTGAGTCCCTCACATTTTGGTCCCATGAGGATTCTATTTCTACTCATTCTGACCTACTTCTCCTAATGGGCCCTTAGCTAGCTAGCGTGTGTATTACATGTTTCTTTGCCTTCTTTCATTTAGAGGAAGTACTTAGATATAAATATAGAGATATATGGATACTAGCGATAGAAAAGATAGAAAAGGGTAACCATGAAGGAGAACAAAGGGCAAAGTAAGGGATCACTAAAGACAAAGAAGGGAAATTTCTCTTATTTTCAAACTCTATCTTTGATCTGACTTTTACTCTTCATCTGAATATGAACAAACAATTGTGTACAGTGATATCTTTATTCTTTATACAAATTTATGTAGGATCCAGTTTGTTTTCATAAGCAGGTGCATAAGCAGAAACTGCTCAGAGATAATAGCCTTTCTTCATACAACTAATTTAGCAAGAGAACTGATAATGAGTTTTATGTCATAGGCCAGTACTATTTGACATGATTCATGAAGATTAATATTAAAGTAGAGCTGATTTCTTTACTTCAAAAGTTTTGTTCTCAGATGACTCAATAAATCAAAATTTCATTGAAGAACTAGGGAATATTATCAGGGTTAGTTAGTAATATATAGTTGTTATATTAATAATAATAATAATGGTCATTTATATAATGTTTTAATTTTTATAAAGTGCATTCTATATATTTAATTAAAAACATATCAGTTTAAGGTATGATTCTTTAACAACAAAAAACAAATGTATGTGATTTCTTTTTAAAATTTTGTTTTTTATTCTTGTCTTCCTTTTATATTGTAATTATTCCCTGTTAACTCTGTCTTCTTTGTCCCCTGACAGTTTCTTATAACAAAAAGAACAACAACAACAACAAACTTGAGAAAAGTCCATCTCTCAAGTAATAAGCCATTATTACACTGCTATGCCAGGTACTAAGTTAGGACATTAGGATTCAAATCCTAAAATTGAACATTTCCTGCCTTCTAGACATTTACATTCTTTTGGCTGTATACATATGAGAAGAGTAAGAAACAGAATAATTACTATTGTTCTTTTCACTTAGGAGAAGATGTGAATGCTTTTGTGCATCAACACAAAAGACTCAACACCTACTGGTATAGAAGACAAAAGGTTCACAGATGAGTAAATATAAATATGTCCAAAATCAGTTAAAAAGAGCATGATGGGAATTTAAAAAGGTTCACTTTTAAGCACTTATGAACTGGAGATCACAGAAGGGAGCCTGGAGTTTCAAAATAGTAGATATTATGAGAGAAAACATTCTAAAAAATAGTTTATGAAAAAGTATGGAATATATTGTTGGAAGAGCCATATATAAAGCTGTTTACTGCTTTCCATAACTCTTGTACGCATTCTTCTATTAAGAAGAGTAAACTATATTTACTATTAAGTTCTCTAGGAGAAAGACTACATTATAATCATGAGTGCAACTCCCTTGCTATTTTAACTTTAAAGTAGTCCTAATATATATTTTTGACTTCATTCTGTTTTCTTCAAACTTCATCAAATGAACAGTACTATATTTTCCCATGTCTCTGAATTCCTCATAATTATTATTGAAATTGACACATACATAAGTCAATAAGCATCTCTTAATTGCTCACCATATGCCAGACACTTTTCTAATTCTTGGGGACACAAACAAACAAACAAACAAACAAAAATGGGTAACAAAAGATAGTTCCTGTCCTCAGAGAAATTATATTCTAATGGGGGAAATGACATGTTAATGTTGCTGAGAATATTATTTAGATTAATTATACATATTTGATACAATGGTAATCACTAAAAAGATATTATTATGCTTACTTTTACAGAGAGGAATCAAAGATTAATGACTTAATGATAAAGATCTGAGACAGGTCTTCAACTTAGATTTTTCTGACTTCAAACCAAGAAAAAGACTCACTGTACTATAATGTCATGTGTAACGACATTCACTGTATTAGTATAACACAAATGGTTTAGAAATTCATCAATTAATGGGCAACAATTAATATCAAAATACTAAAAAAAGAAAATGATTAAGCTTATTAATCAATCAGATACTATTTCAACAATTATCTTAGGATTTATCTATCCTATAACAACCATCATATTGGGGTTAAAAGTCAAGAAAAAGACCTAATTGCCTAGCACTAAAATAATTTATAAAATTTCTATGGGAGGGTAATTCTTAGTAAAAGAAGAGTTCATACAAATTGAACATGTGGCATTTACTACTTAGCAAAAGGAAGATTCAACAAAAGGCCGAAACTAATATATTAGAGTTTTCATAATTTTTAATCTGGAATTTCAGCAAGATGATTGGCTAAATGGCTTCTATATTTGGATAAGATGGAGATTGATTGCAGTTAATCATACAGAAAGATAGTTTGTCAATAAAAAGAAAAAATCTGTATGCAAAAGAGTTGTTTTTCTCCTTCAGACTTGTGAGAGGTACTTATATTGGTAGGATAGACATGGATAGATGGCAAATGCCCTATCAATAGTAGTAAGATAATCGAAGGCTTAATGTTTAAAGGAAAGGAGAACATCCTGAAGCCTTTTACTTTTAATTTTTCAGTTAATGGCATAGAAAGATTGAAAGAATTCGGCAGA
>JAJPUD010004684.1:3981-26252 GCA_023553655.1 Myrmecobius fasciatus
AAAAAAAAAAAAAAAAAAAAAAAAAAAAAAGAAAAGAAAATATAAATGACCTAAATTAATGATCAAGAAACAGAAACCCTAAGTAATCCCATTTTAGCAAAAGAATTTGAACAAACCATTAGTGAACTAGGGACTAGGCTATATGATAAAAAATTCTATCCATTCCTAGAGAAGGAACTAATTCTGTGTGAATATAAATTGAAGCATTCTATATTTCTCTCTTATTTTTTTAATTTAATTTTTCTTGAGGGTTTTTATGTTCATTAGGGTGGGAGATCTATGTTTTCTTTCACAACTTGACTTAGCTTCACATGTGGTTTCTTAATTGTGAGTTGGGATAAGAGAAAGAAACTAGAACTCAAAAATCTTTAAAAAAACAAATGTAAAAAAAATTATTTTGAATGTAACTGGGTGAAAATATTAAATAAATACTTTTACAAAAGAAAAAAAGAACTAATGGACTCTAAATCCAAATTGAAGCATATTTTTTCCACTTACTTTATTCTGTTTTTTTTTTCCTTTAGATCTCTTTCTTTTTCACAAATGTGACTAATATGAAAGTGTTTTTCATGATACTACACATATAAACTTTATCAAAATGCCTCTCAGTTTTGGAATAGGAGAGGGATGGAAGGAGGGAGAATAATTAGGAACTCAAAAAATCCTATAAAAATGAATGCTAATTTTTTTGCAGCGACTGGGAAAAATAAAATACTATTTAAAAATAAATGTTTAATATTTGTCATACACATTAATATTGCTCAGTCTTGTCTAATATGAATTTTTTAAGTAGTCATGCTTGGCCAGTTTGTACTAGCTCTTTGTAAAGTGCTGCAAACAGACATAATTTCTGGTTTGGGAGCTCTTTTCTTATAGGCATAATCAATACAGAGCATCCAGTGATAGCAAAGAAAAAGTAATTTGTTAGAATGGAAAGAGTTTTGTTTTTCGAGACAGGCTACATGAGTTCAAATATTGACTCTAGAGACTATTCCATATGTGACCTAGGGCAAGATATTTAATCTCTCTAAACTTAAGTTATCTTGATTGTGAAATGAGGTAGGGAGTACATTGAGTGCTACTAAAGCTATGATTCTATGCTACTATGAAGTAAATTCCATATCAATTTCAGGAATATCTGAGACCTCTTTAAATGTTGTTTCTTTATTGGATTAATTATTGCCTAGGGAAGAGAGGAGGGAGGGGGAGGGAAAAAAAAGTGTAATTAACAAGGGTTTGCCAGGGTAATTACTGAAAATTATCTTTACATGTACTTTGAAAAAATGAAAAAACTATTATTGTTATAAAAGTTGTTTCTTTTGATTTCTATGCCATGTGACTTCCCAAACAAAAATTTAAAATTTTATCCCTGCCACCTAACATCTAGAATTCTCTGACTCAATTGCTCTTATCTAATATTGTATTAATAGTACACACTGAAGAATTATTTAGTAATCTTGTGATATTCTTAGAAGGAATTCAGATCAGAAATTATATGCAATGTTATCTGAGATGCCTGTGGCCCACTGTGGAATCTAGGAAAACCTGTTTCAGTTGAAACATTTGTATTTTCTATTCACATGATAAACACTGTATCTTTTGGAGAGGTTTGAATTTATCAAGACTCTAAACACACCACAGAGGGGCCTATCCTTGAAAACACCAACAAAGATCACTCATCAAGTAAATAGTACAATGAAATAAAAAGTAAATAAATGAGCTTGAAAAAAGCTGAGTCAGTCAAAGCAAAGAAATTGTTAGTCTCATTTATTTTACTTTCACCTATAAATTTCTTTCTAAGAGTGGTTGTAAATTTAAACAATAAATCATACTATCTCATATCACATTTTCTCAAGGAGTTAAAAAAGAAAAAAAAGTTATAAAACATATTAAAAATTTTAATTATGACTATATGATATTGTGTCTAGTCTAATCTCCCTCATTTTGATGTCACAGAGAACTGAGAGCCATACCACAAAACTCAACATAATTAAAGTAACCTAAACAAGTACATTTGCTTCATCTGGCTAATAATTATAAAGTCTGACTCATTAAAATGACAGCTTGTAAAAGTGCTCAGTGAAGACATTTTCCACTGTCTAATTTAAATATGCTTTTCTTTTGGTGCAGGACTTGAAGTCAGGAAAAACAACAACAACAACAACAACAACAACAAAAAACTTAGGTTCAAGTCCAATCTTTTACTGTACTTTTTACTTTACATTTACTGACTTTATGTGACTCAAAGCAAAAGGAATCACCGATATTGCTCAGACAACACTAAAAATTATTTACACTCAGATAATAATAATAACAATTTATAATAATAATAAAACATTTCCCATGTGCCAACTACTATGCTAAAAACTTTATAAATGTTTATTCATTTGATTCTCACAACAATCAATTTTTTTTTCTATTTTACAGTTGAAGAAACTGAGTACTCCATGCTGGGGATGAAGACAAAGATGAATCAAGGAGTACTTGCTCTCTCAGAGCTTAGGCTCTACTACAATATAGATATTTTAGCAGGCATATATGAATATACTTACACAAATACACATGTATGTATATATATATACATTTATGTATATGTAAGCATATATATACACACAAAAATATATAAAAATGTGTGTTTATATGTCTGTATATGATCTATATCAAGTTAACACAAAGGAATTTTATCGAAAGGCACTAGTAATTAGGGAGATAGTGAAGAGTTCTATGTAAGAGGTAGCATTTGAACTGAGTTTTGAAGAAATCTTAGAACTTTAAAAGGTGAAGGTGAAAGGGGAGTTCTTTCCAGGCCTGGGGAAAAAAAAATCTGTTCAAAGATAAGGAGAAGAGAAATGGAATTCATGTGAGAAAGAGCAAGAGAGACAGTTTGATTGGATGCTAGAATATGTGAATGGGAATGATATGTAACATGTAATATTTAAGCTTTGATTATTTCCCAGAAAGTGAAAAGCTGTTCAGAGCCTCTCTATTACTACACTAGCCACATTTTCGTGAAGATAACCATTTTTAAATCACAAAAATCTAGAATAAACTTCATTTAACATTTCCCCTTTAAGAAAATGCATGTATTCAACTTGTCTTCAATGGTCTCACAGTAAACTAAAGACAAGTTAATAAAGCCTCTATCTCTGGCTATATTTTCAGATATGCTAGAGAGCTTCTTCTGAAATTGTTTTCTTTTTCAGTATAAAAAATGATATAATTTAGTGAAATGAAGACTAGACATATTGCCTTGTTTAACTGAATAATATTAGTACTTAATTATATATCAAGGGAATTAAATCTCCAATTAAGAGCAAAAACTATCAAAACTATATATGTTGAGAGAATACATAAAGTTCTGAAGAAATTGAATTGTCAAAGTTATTTTTCTCCTAGAGAATCCAATAGGGCAGTGATGGTCATTTTGATTCTGAAACTAAAATCTGAAACTAAGATGTAATAATTTTCATTGAAATAAAAATCATATTATTATTATGTTATCCATATTATTCCCATTTAGCAAAATATCAAGTAAAATAAGTTTCACTTGATATTTAACTTTGATCATAAAAATAAAGGTAACAGTGAAAATTCAAAACTATCTAAAGAGTCCCTGATACTGGAAATCTCAAAATCATTTTTTGCCTCCTTCTCCTTTTATAATTTCATTACTCTCTAATCTCTTCCACAACCATCCCTTTCTTTCTGTTTTTGCTTCTACTACTTTATTTAGGTATTCAGCTTATATCTGAATCACTGTAGAGGGCTACCAGCTAATCTCCCCATTTATATGAATCTCATCTTTTGCAATGCATATCCCCTATTGTTCTTGTTGTTCCAGCATTTTTAGTTCTGTGCAACACTTCATGACCACATTTGGGGTTTTCTTGGCAAAGATACTAAAGTGGTTAGCCATTTCCTTTTCCAGCTCATTGTACACATGAAGAAACTGAGGCAAATAAGGTTAAATGAATTGACCAGAGTTGCACAGCAGATTAAGTGGCTTATATTAGATTTCTTTCTCAGTTCTTCCTGACTCCAGGCCTAGCACTCTAACCACTAATGAACCCCATCAATCATTTAGTTATGCAATCACTTAAAACCATGACAACATATTTCTATGACTCTTAAGTTTTAGGTACTGTGCTAATAACCATCTTACCCAAACTAAAATCTTCTATAGCTCCTCATTGTTTACCAGATACAAGCCAAACTATTTCATGTTCACCAAATATTGCATTTGATCTCATTATTCCCCTACAGAGATTCTTTTCTCCCTACATTTAACTAGGTGTCATTTCTCAGGCACATCTTTCATATTCTGTAAATGTTCCTTTACTGGTTTTATTCCTTCTGCTTGAAATGACTTCTAATTTCAATTATTAAAATATTGTGCATCCAAACAATTCAACAGCCTTTTCCTCAGGAAAGCCTTTTTAAAAAAATTATTCAGCTATAAATAATGTCTGTCTCCTTAATATCACATTTATTCTTTTGAACTTTTATTATAATTTATGCAGACTAATTTTTATTAGTTTTTGGGTTTACATAACTATCCATCTCTGATTGTTAACTCTAAGAGGGCAGTGTCTGTTTTACTGCATTCCATTATAATGTTGCAAGGTATTCAAGTGGTGTTCACTGAATAATTAGTGTATTAACTATGTAGGAAGACATGAATGATCTATGAATTATTTTCCTGGTGTTGGAATTCACTCCTCCAAAATAATAACCTTCTATGACTTAGTTAATGCCATTTGGAGTTTTCTTGATTCTAATCCCAGTACTCTTATCTCATGCAGCTTCTGTATACATATAGCTATTTATGATTATATTCAGGGAAGTGAATAGAAATTTGTAGTATTTTATTTGTAGTATGTTAAAATAGTTTTATATGTAAACACAAATACAAACATAAACACACACATATACATACATATATAAATATTCTTACATTTTCACATTTCTCCAAGAAAGCTTTCAAATTCCAAAGTCCATATTTTTATAGAAACAAATGAGTGCATCTGTGTTTGTGTGTATACCAATATAAATCTATCTTAAAAAGTATTTTCTTATTGTTATATGTCCTCTCTTTCCCCATTGTTTCCTCCCACCCCAAACCCTCAATCAGGAAGTAAATGCATGGATACTTTAACAAAGTCCTAATCATGGTTAAAAGAGGCCTACTTAGAACAATGATGCTTTTTCTTCAATATTAAGTATCTCTGACACCCAGAATTGTAAGTAAAGAGGGAAAAATACTAGGGAATTTAGAATTATTAAAAAAAAAACACAAGGAGATTATGAAATAAGGAACCCTTAAAGTTAGTAAGGAAGCAAAAGAAATGGATTTGTAGATAGAGGTCTTGGTCAAAACTGATTGCCAATGATATTTTCTTTTGTAGTACTCATAGTATCACTTCTTAGACTTTGGACTTTCTTTGGCAGAGTATTTTAAGCTCTTACTGGTCTGATCAGCCACAGTCAAACACACTGTAACTTGACTCTAATATAGTGATGCCATTTTTGTCCTACTTGATAATAAAGGACACCAACCAACCAACCAGCCAACCAAGTAACCAACCAATCAGCTAACCAACTATTTACATTTCAGTGCCCCATCCAAAAGAAATTGTCTTCTCAAACTCACTCCATTCTCAATTTCCCTATTTCTGTAGAAGGTGCTGCCATCATCCAGTGCTGTCTCCTGTCACTCATGACACAAATCTAGGCACTTACAAAGTACTTTCACTTGTACTTCTCTGATATCTTTCACATATATCTCTTTCTTTATACTCACAAAACTATCATCCCAATTCAGGTTAATATCATTAGTCACCAGGACTGTTGTAATACCTTTCTAATTCATTTTCTTATATCAAGTGTTTTCCTATTCCACCCACTACACAGATACAGATAAACAAGTGTTCTTGTTTTGTTATGGAGAGAGGCTTTGTTTTTGTTGTTGTTGTTGTTTGTTTGTTTGTTTTGTTTGGTTTGGTTTTGTTTTGTTTTTTGAAAACACAAATCTGTGTTACTTCCTAACTTAATCAACTCATGTGGATCCCTACTGAATGTAGAGGCAAGTATTCACCTTCCTTTTATTCTTTTTTTTAAAGTTTTTACTTTTGTATAATTGTTTAGTCCATACATGATTATAGTATGTCATATATACAATTTAAAAATAAGTAAATATAAAAAGTTGGGGAAATATTCATTTTTTAAAATATTATATTTACTTGTAAATGTTTCTTTAAAGAATACTAAATAATTTTATTATTTTAATCTGTAGTGTGCTTTCTAGAGCACCCAAATTGGGGTGCCAAAATATACCATGCGTTCTAGAGCCCCCACACTGGGGTGCCAAAATATACCTACCAGACTATCTCCTGGAGGATCTCAGGACCAGTTGAGTCCTTAGTCTTGGTGGAAGAGAGATGAGGCAAGACTCATGTGGATGGTCAAAGATGGAGTCCATTTATTTCAAGTCCTCTCAGCCTTTAAATACCTTAGTACAATTACATCAATACTATTCACTGAGCATGTGCCAATTATAGTACCATTACATCATCACAGCACATTGTGAAAGTGCTAACTATAAGCACCCAACTATAGATGGGTAAATGCCTCTCTTTACTGTAATTATCCCTGCTTCAAGTAAAACACAAGTGGTCATGACTCCCTTGACTTCTCAGGAAGGCCAAAAGCCCTTACGAGAGATGAGGAGCTGAACCAGACATTGTCAGCAGCTTCCCTCTGAGCTGAAGGATCTTATACCTCACCCACAGTTCCCCCACTATCTGTGGCCCTCTACATTAATCTATTCAGAATAAAAATCATCAGATTTGGTAATAATATTTCAGAAGAACTGATGACAAAAGTTTTCCATATTTTAGACTCAAAATTTAATGTTTTAATTGCTCATGAGCCATTTTCCCTCTATTTTATCAACATATTTATCAACATAACAACTTATTTACTTTGTGCCATTTGTTCAAACCAAACATTCAAGCATTCTGCCTGCTTTGACAAAAATGTTACACTTATATGATTTATAGGGATCAGGAATAATTTGATACTAGAACAACTTCACTGGTCTGGTTCTATTAAGGTCTAAAACATCTGTATCTGTTTCTAGGTGGATGTCAGTATTGGGATTGTCTTAAAACTGAATGAGTAAATTTTTAGCCCATATAAAATTAATCTCATGTTCCTGTCCTTTTCTGGGCCAGATCATCCCTCAAAATTATAACAAAAATTCTGGGCCTTGCTTGCCTTATGACTGATATATAAGAGTAATGAGAGAGTGAAATTTTTTAAACTACCTCTTTCCATCTTTAACACTCTGCCTCATATGCCATTTGTTTGTTGTTTGAAGTCTATGCCTTAAGCTTCCAGTTCTAGGATTGTTTTTTTCACTTAAATGTCTATTAGTCCATTTAGCTCCTGCTTAAATATGTATAGAGAGATTGCTCTGCAGATGTTGAAAATCTACTGTCATTGGGAATACCTGTGAGAATATATCTATTCATTATCAACAAATATTCGTTGAATTCTCTGGAGTTTCTGGTACTGTGCAATGGACTACAAGGATTTACAAGGTTTTTAATTAGACATGTTTCCTCATAGGAAGATAGGATGAAGAAACAGATTCACATAAATATGTACAATTTAATTTAATACAACTCATTGTTCAATTTAAGGCAGCACCTATTTCACCTAATTTACTTTGCAGGGCATTATTATTCACAAATAACAAACTGGTATAATTCAAAAAGGAATAAAGTGGATCAATAAAATTATTTTGGGTGGGTAAGTTCTATATTTTAAAAAAAAGATAAAAAATTGAGTACAGTTCTAAATAAGGAAGTGAAGAAGATACTTTTTGACATGGAAATGATTTGAGTAAGACCTTAGAAGTAAGAAATGGAAAGTGAAGCTTTGGAAAGACAGAGAATGGTGTTCCCAAGACATGTTTATCTAATGGATGAAGGGTTTGTGTGAGAGTCTAAAGGAAGTTTAAAGCCCTAAAAATATGAGTTTTTGTATATGCCAGACTCAGAACAAGATGTGGTTTTGATCATATGATGGAGGTTTTATTGGAATGATATAAAGAACAAAAAACAATAACAAAAAAAAAGATGACTACCAGGTTGAAACAGAGACAAAGAATATTTGAAAAGCTCTACTCTAACTCCACATGAGGGTTTTGGTCAAACCATTGTTGGGATCCCTTTAAATTTCTTCTTATATAAATACTGCACAGTGTCATTGAATTTTGGAAAATTTTCTATGTCTAATGCAATTGAAATGGCAAACTTCTATTTGGGAAACCACTGTTAACCTCTTTCTTCCTTCCTAGTTAAAAAAAAAAAGTATTGATATATACATTTTAGTTGATATATGTCTATAAGTTTTTCACTTGCTTGACAATACCCCAGGATTCTCTAATAGACTTTTGGAAGGTCAAGACAACTTAGGGCATATGTCAAGGAACTGATGCACAAGTAAATTAATGAACAATTAAAAGACTAAACTAAATATGAAGAAGTGTGGAAAAGAAATACCACCTTATTTAACCACTGATTTTAATATTAAGGAAAATAAAATTGGGGTCAAGAAGCAGTAAGAAGAGATAACATATTGGAAGAAAGAATAAAAATAAAAAATAAAAAGGAAGAAGCACACAGTGTATTTACTAAGTTAACACACAAAAGACTTAATTCTCTGTCCATTGTTTGTTCGTAACCTTCTTTCACCCCAATGGGATAGGTAAGTCTGTTCACTGAGAGGAAAATAAGACCTTTTTATACCAATTATCAGCTAGAATTCATATTTAATTCATGGCATATTCCTTAACCTACAACACAAGAAAATAAGTTGCATTTTTGAGAAGAAGAAGAAAAAGGAGGAGGAAGAGAAGGAGGAGGAGGAGGAAAGGAAGAGAAAAAGGGGGGGAAAGGAGAAGGAAGAGGAGGACAAGGAGGAGAGGAGGACAAGGAGGAGAAGGAAGAGAAGAAAAAGAAGAATAGGAGGAGGAGGAGGAAGAGAAATCTGGTTTAATAAAATACAGATGGGTATATTTTTAAAAGGTTGCTTAAATGCTTTTCCCAAAAGAAAATAATATTAATTTCAGCTTATATAATTATATAAGTAAACAGTGGATTCTTTGGGATATGTTATAAAATTCCCACTATGAACAAAAGTGAAATAATTTTGCTTCATTGTCAGGTAGATGATTTTTAATGAATTGTTAAAACAAGGATCTGTTCTTGTAAGTCTATCTCAGTTTAAATGGCTAAGGTTTTGCATGCTTATTAAATTTCAGAGAAAAAATCATTTGAAAAAGAATAATCCTTCCTCAGTACATGCTTTTACTCTTTCTTTGATATACATACAATAATATATTAAGGAAAATAAAATCAATAGAAATAGAATCAAGTCTAGGACTGTCTCATGGGGAATGGGGTATCATGTGACACACATACTGAGCTTGCAGGGGACATGATGTCATAGAGACACCCTCATCCGTATGAGAGCATTGCAATGTTGTGTCTACCTCATCAAGTTGGCCCCTTATAAAGCACAAGCTTCCATGGGACACATTCTTGTCACTCAAGAATTGGGTTAGCAATTTGGCACATGGAAAAACATATTGGGCCCTGGCTCTTGGACAAAATGGCATGATAACTAGATATTAGTTTTATATTAAAAGTTGTCTGGGAGGGAAATATGCATTCATGTGGGGAGATGTAACTGTTACCAAGGAAACATTAGATTTTTACAATGTTACTTGTTGGAATTGTATTGTTAGTTATTTCTTGGACAATGAAATTGAAATTCAGACTGTATTTGTTATTTCTCATGTATCAATGCTTTCTGTAAAAAGTGAGAAATGGTTTCATACTAAGACTGATCCTGTGTTCAATACTATAATAGAAAAGAAAGAAATAGACTTTAGTCCCATTTAAAAAAGAGAGATGTATCAGCTGTGTCATATTAGGTATCACTGTTAATTTCACTTATAGTTTCATCAGTCTCTCTTGCAATGTCCATATCTAATGTAAAAACAGTAGAGTACAAGCTAGATATAGAGAGGAAATAGCTAGGAATGTCTTAGCAGGTTTTGCCCAACAAGCTAAAATAGATGAACAATTGTATCAGATGATAAAAGATTTAAGAAAAGTATCATTGGAAATAGGAGCAGAAGCAGAGTTATTGAAACTCTAGGCTCAAATACAACGTGACTATAGATACACATAAGTTTATGTAACTCCTTTTGCTGTATAATCATACATGATAAGATTATGATTGGGACAGTATCAAGAATCATTTGAATGGTTTATTTCTCAGTAAAACAATTGAAAATGACATAGAAAGTTTATATAAATTAACATCTGACATAAAGAAAGCTTCTCATAAAAAACTGAATCCAGATAAAATTGAAGAAAAAACAAACAAACAAACATTGGTTTGACAAAACTTCTTCATGGTGGTTAAAATTAGAATCATGGATTGCCCTGTGTGTTGTAATGTTGCTATTGCTTTGTTGTTGCCATGTAATAATATTAGGATGTCTTTACAGATCTTTCTCCACCATCCTTTCAGAGATTGCAGCTCAAGAAACTTTTTATCTAAAACATAAAAAGGGGGAATTGCTAGTATTTGGGACCCTGCTGAGAGGGAGTACAGAGGCCACCTTGACCTGTGGTGCACAATAAGTTTTCTGCCACGTTTCAGAAATGCCCTTGTTGAGCAAGGAACATTGGTGAATGGCATGAGAATGGGTTGAGCCTGAGGGTAACAGCTAGTTGCTTGTGAGCAGGGATGCCTTGACAGGGCCTCTCACCTGTGAGCAGGTTGCTGATGTGGCTGGGTTGGCTCTCCTCCCATGGCAGATAGCATGCATACACAAAGCCCATGAGCTGCTTCTCTGAATAGTGATTGTGGATTGCCCAGTGTTCACAGGCTAATCATGCTTGCAAAAATGTATATCAACAAGGCTGTTCGGCATAATAAGCTGGAGCTCTTTTCACACCCTATGAGTTCCCCTGCCTCATTCATCTCGCCTCTGAGATCAAAGGGCTCATATAAGGTGAGCTCTTAAAAGACTGCCACAACAACTGGCACAAGAATAGGGCAACAAATGCTGATGATTTATGTGGATTTATTTTGTATCCTGCAACTCTGCTAAAGTGAATTGTTTCTAGTAATTTTTTAGTTGAGTCTCTAGGGTTCTCTAAGTATACCATCATGTCATCTGCAAAGAGTGATAATTTGGTTTCCTCATGACCTACTCTAATTCCTTTAATCTCTTTTTCTTCTCTTACTGCCAAAGCTAACATTTCTAATACAATATTAAATAGTTATGGTGACAGTGGGCAGCCTTGTTTCACTCCTGATCTTATTGGGAATGGTTCTAGTTTGTTCCCATTACATATGATGCTTGCTGATGGTTTTAAGTAGATGCTACTGATCATTTTAAGGAAAAGCTCATTTATTCCTATACTCTCTAGTGTTTTTTTTTTTTTTTTAATAAGAATGGGTGTTGAATTTTATCAAATGCTTTTTTTGCATCTATTGTGATAATCATATGATTTTTGTTAGTTTGGTTATTAATATAATGGATTATACTGATAGTTTTCCGAATATTGAACCAGCCCTGCATTCCTGGTATAAATCCTATTTTGCCATAGTGTATTATCCTGGAGATGACTTTCTGTAATCTTATTGTTAATATTTTATTTAAGATTTTTGCATCAATATTCATTAGGGAAATTGATTTATAGTGTTCTTTCTGTTTTCAACCTATCTGTTTTACCTATCAGCATCATATCTGTATCATAAAAAGATGGTAGAACACCTTGTTTCCCTATGTTTTTTCAAATAGTTTATATAGTATTGGAATTAATTGTTCTTTGAATGTTTGATAGAATTCACATGTAAATCTATCTGGCCCTGGAGATTTTTTTCTTAGGGAGTTGATTAATAGCTTGTTCTATTTCTTTTTCTAAAACAGGGCTATTTAAGTAATCCACTTCTTCTTCTGTTAACCTGGGCAATCTATATTTTTGTAGATATTCCTCCATTTCATTTAGATTATCAAATTTATTGGCATAAAGTTGGGCATTTTTGCTCTAATTTTTTGCTCTAATTTCCCTCATTGGTGGAAAGTTCTCCCTTATCATTTTTGAGAATAACAATTTGCTTTTCCTCTTTCCTTTTTCTAATCAAATTAATTAAAAGCTTATCTATTTTGTTGGTTTTTTCATAAAACCAACTCAGTTTTATTTATTAATTCAATAGTTTTCTTATTTTTCAATTTTATTAATCTCCCCTTTTCAGAATTTCCAATTTGGTATTTAATTGGGGGTTTTTAATTTGTTCTTTTTCTAGTTTTTTTAATTGTAAGCCCAATTCATTGATCTCTTTCTCTATTTCATGCAAGTAAGCTAGAGATATAAAATTACCCCTTACAACCGCTTTGGCCATATCCCACAAATTTTGGTATGTTGTCTCATTATTGTCATTCTCCTGGATGAATTATTGATTGTGTCTATAATTTGCTCTTTCACCCATTCATTCTTTAAAATTAGATAATTTAATTTCCAATTCACTTTTGGTTAATTTTCCCCTGGCCTTATATTGAATGTCAATTTTATTGCATCATATCTGAAAAAAATGCAATTACTATTTCTGCCTTCTGCATTTGATTTTGAGGTTTTTATGCTCTAACACATGGTCAGTTTTTGTATAAGTTCCACAAACTGCTAATAAAACAGTAAACTCCCTGTTGGCCTATATCCCAAAGAGATCTTAGAGGAGGGAAAGGGACCCACATGTGCAAGAATGTTTGTGGCAGCCCTTTTTGTAGTGGCTAGAAACTGGAAACTGAATGGATGCCCATCAATTGGAGAGTGGCTGAATAAATTATGGTCTATGAATGTTATGGAATATTATTGCTCTGTAAGAAACGACCAGCAGGACAATTTCAGAGAGGCCTGGAGAGACTTGCATGAACTGATGCTGAGTGAAGTGAGCAGAACCAGGAGATCATTATACACAGAAACAACAATATTACATGATGATCAATTCTGATGGACATGGCTATCTGCAACAAAGAATTGTCTCAAACCAGTTCCAATTGTTCACTGAAGAAAACCATATATACCCAGAGAGAGGGATATGAAATATGGATCACAACATAACATTTTCATGCTCTCTGTGGAGGTTTGCATGCATTGTGTTTCCTTTCTCTGATTTTCTTTTTTTTTTTCTTGTAGACAGGATTTTTCTTGCACAACTTGTCAAGTATTTCAACATTATTAACATGTAGTGGACTTCTTTCCATCTAGGGAAAGGGAGGGGACTGGGGGGTAAAATTTGTAATGGAAAGCTTTGTAAAGATCAATGCTGTGGAACTACCCATACATATGTTATACAAATAAAAAACTTCAAATAATAATAAAAAAAGAAAACAGTAAACTCCCTTCTGCCTCCATTCAATTTTCTCCAAATATTTATCATACCTAACTTTTCTAACAATTTGTTTAACTTCCCTAAATTCTTTCTTATTTATTTTTTGGTTTATCTAATTCTGAGAGAGCAAGTTTGAGATCCCCCACTAGTATAGTTGTGCTGTCTATTTCTTCTTGCATCTCTCTTAACTTCTCCTCTAGGAATTTGGATGCTATACCTCCTGGTGCATATATGTTTAGTACTGATATTGTTTCATTATCTATGGTACACTTTAGTAAATTATAGTTTCCTTCCTTATCTCTTTTAATTAGATCTATCTTTGTTTTTACTTGATCTGAGATCAGGATTTCTACCCCTGCTTTTTGTTGTTGTTGTTGTTGTTCACCTGAAGCATAATAGATTCTGCTCCAGCCCTTTATCTTTACTCTGTAGATATCTCTATGCTTTAGATGTGTTTCTTGTAAACAACATATTGTAGGATACTGGCTTTTAATCCAGTCTGCTATCTGCTTCCGTTTTATAGGAGAGTTCATCCCATCCACATAACTAATTTTGTATTTCCTATCTTCTTATTTACCCAAATTATGCTTTTCTCTCTCCTTTCCCTTTTCTCCCTTCCCCTTTCCCCAGTAATTCGCTTTTGATGACCATCTCCCTCAAACAGTCCTCCCCCCTTTAGAGCCCCTCCAATTTTTTACACCTTTCCCCTAATTCTTCTATTTTCCCTTAGTCTTTCTCTGTCTTTTCCTTCTTTCCCTCCCACTTCCATATAAGGAGGGACAAGTTTCTCTGTGAAACCAAATGTGTCTGATATTCTCTTTTAGAACCCAATCTGATGAGAGTAAGATTCACACAATGCTCATCCCCCTCTCTTTTTTCCCTCAATTATATTAGGTTTTTTTTTGCCTCTTCATGAGATTTTACCTTATTTTTACCTCCTTTTTTAAACTTATTTTACTTCCTTTTTCCTCTTTTTCCAGTATGATCCCCCTTCCACCTCTACTTTCTTTTTCATATTATCAAAGTAAAATCAAATTATACCTCCATTCTGTAAGTATCCTCATAATAGAAGTATAGTTCTCACGAGTTCTTTCCTTTTTACCCTTTTATGTTTCTCTTGAGTTCTGTGTTTGAGGTCAATTTTTTTTTTTTGTTCAGATATGGTCTTTTCATTAGAAATAGCTGAAATTTACCTATATTATTAAATGTCCATCTTCTTCCCTGGACAATAATGCTCATTTAGCTGGATAGCTCATTCTTAGCTATAATCCAAATTCCTTTGCCTTTTGGAATATCTGATTCAAGGCCCTTCCATCCTTTAATGTGGAAGCTGACAGATCCTGTGTGATTCTAATTATAGTTGCTCAGTATTTGAATTGTTTCTTTCTAGCTGCTTTCAAATGTTTAGGTTGTTTTTTTTTTTCATTATGGCTTTCAGGAAGTCCAATAATCCTTAGGTTGTCTCTTCTGGATCTATTTTCCAGGTCAGTTGTTTTTCCTAGGAGATATTTCATATTTTCTTCTATTTTTTTAATTTTTTTTTTGCTTTTGTTTGACTGATTCTTGAATTCTTATTGATTCAATCATATGAACAGTTTGTTCAATTCTAATTTTTAGCATATTCTTTCCTTCAGTTACCTTTTTTAGCTCCTTTTGTTATTGGCCAATTGAATTTTTTTGTTCACTGCAGTCTTTTTCCATTTTACCAATTTTGTTTTTCAGTGAATTGATGTCTTTTTCATATTTCTTTTGTAGAGCATTATATGCTATTTCCATTCCTTCTTGCAATGATCTCATTTCATTTCCCTATTTTTTCTTCTAGCTCTCTTTTAAGATTCTTTATGCAATCTTCTAGGAAAGCCTTGTGAAATGGGGACCAGCTCATGTCTCCCTTTGGGGCTTCCTCTGGAATTTCTTTGCCTTTATGAATTTCAGGATCTTAGGTCTGTTCTTCTCTCTCTCCATAAAAGCTGTCTATGGTGAGAGTTATTTTTTGTTTTTTTATTCCTTTTTTAAGGCTTGAAGTCTTTTCAAAGCAAAGAAGTGACAGCTGCTTTGATTTGCTCTGGGACAGTTTTCCTGATTGATTTCCAGTGTTGAGTAGTGGCAGCTAGGTCTGACCCTTCCAGGGCTCAGTGGTTTACAAAAGGCAAATCTGCCAAAGCATCTGTTTGCACCAAGGCCAGAATGGTCTAAGAGGCTCACAGAAACTTCCTAGGTGCTTAGAAACTGCCCTTCTCTGAGTCCCGGCCTGGCTTCCTGCACTGTCTATGCTGCCGTCTGAGCTTTGGCAAACTGTTCCCCTACCCAACTGTAACAGACCTGTTCTGATGTTCTTCCAAAGTAACTTCTTCTGGGAAAGTGTTGTACTCCAAATATTTGTGGATTCTGATTCCAAAACATGTTTAGAGGCTTAATCTGCTATTGTTTTGAGAGAAAGGTCAGAGGAGGTCAAAGAGAGTTGTGTCTGCACCCCGCCATCTTGGCTGTACCCCCTGCTTTGTAAATATTAAGCTGCAATATGATTATTAGCTTGTTATTATTATATACTTATGTTTGTGCATATTGAATGTCTATGGTGTTGCCCTATTCACTATTCTCAATCTATTTCTTTTCCAAAATCTCTCAGCCATTTTTGTAATGTACTCTCTTCTACTTTCCAATTTTTTAAATTACTAGCTTTCTTCAAATCTCAGATTATGTGGCCTGCAGAAATCTATTTTTTTTCTTCTTAGCTATTAGAACCTTCCTGCTAAAATTACTTTATCTTTGCTGAATATTTATTTTTCATTTTTTATTTATATAAAACTGTTTTTCTCAAGAGGTTATAAAGGAGAGGCAGAGCCAAGGTGGTGGAGTAAAGGCAAAACTTGCCCAACCCTTATGCCCAAATGCTCCAAATTCCTTCAAATAATGACTCTAACCAAATTTTATAGCATCAGAACACCATTAAAGACTGAGTAGAACATTTTCCAGCTGAAGGCAACTTAAAAGCTCAACAGAAAATATCTGTAGCACCAGAGTAGGAGTCTTGGGGCAAGGTATGCCAGCACAGCACAGCTTTTCCTTTGAATCAGCAGCAGTCCTGTAGGTTTCTGGACTTCTCAGCCTGGGGAACCCCAGGAGGACTGGGAAGAGTCAATGGATAAGGCTGTGGCAACAGGATGGGAGACTAGTGTGCAGTCCCAATGCAGCCCTGGTCAATGGAACCCCAACCAGGACCAGCACACTAGATCTTACAAATACAGTGGGGCTGCGACACACTTAACAATTCCAGGGCTTGTTGTCAGATTGCTGGGGCAGGAAAATAGAAGGGGAATGGGATATGGGAAGGGAGGAGGGTGATAAAAGAGAGGGCTTATTGGGGGAGGGAGTCCTCAGTAGCAAAACGCTTTTGAGCAAGGACTGGCTGAGAAGAGAGAGAAAATAAATGGGGCAAGGTAATACAATTAGCAGTTGTAATTATAAAAAAATGTTCAAAGTGATTTTCTCTCAGGACTTCATTTCTCAAACATAGAAGGAACTTAAGTCAAATTTATAAAAAATAAGAACCATGCCACAATTGATAAGTGATCAAAAGCTATGATCTGTGCCCTAAGGGCTGCAAATTCATGTGTATCCTTTGACCTAACAACACCATTACTAGGCATGAGTACCAAAAGAGATTCAGAAGAAATAGAAAAAAAAAAAAAAGGAAAATGACCTATATGTACAAAAATATTCATAGCAGCTCTCTTCTCAGGACAAAAAAGTTAGAAACTGAAGGGATGCCCATCAATTGGGTACTGGTTCAATAATTATGGTATGTGTTTCTAATAGAATGTTACTGTTCCTTGGGAAATGATAAGCAAGATACTCTCAGGAAAAAAAAAACAACCTTGAAAAGTCCTCTATGAACAAAGTGAAATATTTTGTATACAAAATAATAGCAATGTTCTGTCATTTCCAGGTATAAATGAATGTTATTCTCAGTGGTACAATCGTCTACAACTACACTGAAGGACATATAAAAAAAATCCTATCCATATCCAGAGAAAGAACTGATTATATCTAAATACAGATCGAAGCATTCTATATTTTTCTCTTTCTTTTTGACTTAAATTTTCTTGAGGGTTTTTATTTTCATTAAGGTAGGAGATCCATGTTTTCTTTCACATCTTGACTGTTATGGAAATATTTTGCATAATTTCATAGGTGGTTTCTTAAGTGTGAATGGAGATAAGGGAGAGAATCTAGAACTCAAAAAATCTGAAAAAGAAACATTAAAAATGTTCCCAATTTTACTGGGGAAAAATGTTAAATAAAAAATAAATTAAAAAAAAAAACAGAAAAAAAAGATGATAAGTATCTTGAAGGTAGATAATGCTCATATTTGCCATTGTCTTCAGCATCTAGAATTGTGTTTGACACATGAAGTAAATAGTAAAGATTTTTTGAAATAATAATAATTTGTGTGGTGCTTTAAGTTTTGCAAAGTTTTACAAATAATGAATGAATGTAAATGACTGGATGAATAACCTAGACGTTTCCTCCCTGGTTCCTTTACTGAAGACTTTGTGTGTGTGTGTGTGTGTGTGTGTGTGTGTGTGAAAGACAGACCTAAAGTGAACAAACAGGACCTGAGATTAAATTCTGAAGTGTAAATGTGGGAACATAAATTAAAAACATAATCTTTCACTTTCTGAACCTGCAAGTCTTAGATCCTAAGCTTACATTGACTCCAGCAAGACATAATACACTATGAAAAAAATTTCAAGGTCCTTCTCCCTTATCTACCTGACCTTATCTGTACCTTAGGTTAATATTGCCCCAACACACACACACCAGACACACACACACACACACACACACACACACACACACACACACACACCCTTAAACAAAATTAGAGGAAAAATGGTAATACAGAACTTAAATTGATACTAATTAGCATCTTCTCAAAGTCAAAATGAATAAGGGTACCAAGGCAGCATTTAATTCAAAATTCAGGACAAGAAGCATTGATAACTGGCCTTTCTGAAAAATACATTCCTTATCTCTTCACACAACATTATAACTTTAAGGTAAAAATATTGATAAATACAAGTATATATTAATTATGTGCTGCTAGGCATGCTACTATGTGTTCTGGTGAGTACCAGTTTGAGGAGAAGCCCCCTGCCTGGCTAATGCTATTAAATAGGCCAAAATATTAATATTTTAAATGATTTGTGCTATATATTGCTGGCTTTTGTTGTTATGGATTATACTTTAATTCCTAAGAACACTGCAGAATGAAATATATAATATGCTGAACTCCAAAGTAAGGTGAAGTAGAAGGAGATGGAAGAGAAGGCCTTTGGTCCTACTTTTTTACTTAGTTCTAAAACTTGCTTGTGCATAAGGGTCATTGGAAAGAACTTTTAGAGGCTGTCAGATAGATGATGGGACACTGTACTCTGATTTACCTATTGAATGGCCATTTATTTTCAGTCTGATGGTCATGATAACTCAAATTTACATAATACCTTAAATTTCAAAAATATATTTTCATCTCCAAATCCCTCTGAGGTTGTGGAAGGTCAACAGGAGTTTGATTTCTTCAATACATGCAAAATGTCAAGTCTCTGCAATTTTATACACTTTCCACTGAATACAGCTGGAGGAAGTCTCCCAGCCATGGTTAGTGGGTATATAATAAATTCATTTTGTTCAACCTCAACTAGGCCCTCACTGAAGCAATATAATCCATTTATTCCTCCTTAATGATACCCTAACTCACTCCTCATAGAAACTATTTTAAATCATGTCTTCCCTCTTTAACCCTCCCAATATTCCTTGCCCCCTCTCAACTTAATAGACTTGATTTTCTGTTGAAAAAGAATTGAGAATATTTGATGTGAACACCCTCTTCTTTCATTCTCTCCATCTTAAAAATCCCTTACTATCTATAATATTCCCCTATTTCTTCCCTTGATCTCTGAGGGAAAAAAAAAAAAACAGGTACCATTTTCTTTGCCAAAATTAAACCCTATCTCCTGTCTTTTATGATAAATTACATCCTAAATCAACAACCACTCTTCAGTCTTCAACATTTTCCTGTCTATTTTTTCCTCACTTCCATGTCCAAACAAGCCCAAGTCTCCCTCATCCTAAAAACAAACAAAAAATAAAAAATATCTATGAATCTTTTCTTTCCCTCAATGTGTTATACTGTTTTTTTGAAGTGCCTACAATGTGCCAGACACTTTGCTAAGTACTTGAGATACTAAAAGAGGAAAGAAGAAAGAAAGAAACAAACAAAAAACAATCCTTACCTGCAAGGAACTTAGTTTATTGGAGCATACAACAAACAAACAAACATATATAAACAAACTATTAAAAAGGAAAACTAAGAAGTGATTAAAAGAAGGAAGATACTAGTAAAGGGCATTGGTAAAAACTTCTTGTAGCAATGGGACTTTAGTTGGGATCTAAAGGAAGTCAGGGAAGCAAGTATGAAGAGATAAGGAGGGATAAGATTCTAGGCATGAGGAACAGCTAGAAGAAATGCCTTGAAACAAGAGATGGAGTATCTTGTCTGAAGAATATATAGTAAGTAGGACAATATAACCAGATGGAAAAAATATGTGGCAGGGAACAAGGTATAAGTTTAGAGGAGACTAGAAAATGAAAAGTTTTAAACACCAAACAGAGGATTTTATATTTGATGTTGGGGATCATAGTGAGTTGCTGGAGTTTATTGAATAAAGGAATAATGCCAAACTGAAACTTTAGAAAAATCACTTTGGTAATTGAATGGAGTATAGATTTGACTGAAGAGAAACTCAGGGCAGACAGATCCACAAGCATCTATTGTAATAGTTTAAGCTTAGTGTAATGAGGGCCAGAATCAAGATAGTAGTAATGTCAGAAAAGAGATTAAGGTGAATTTGAGAGATGTTGCAAAAGTGAATTTGATAGACCTTGGCAACAGATTGAATATGGGGGATAAGGGGGAGGGGGAGAGTGTGAAGAGTCCATCATGACATCTAGGTTATAAATTTGGGGGCCTGGAAGGATAGTGTTGCCCTTGACATAACAGGGCAGTTCTGGGGAAAGGGAAATAATTTAGAAAGAAAGATAATGGGTTGTTTTGGACATATTTAATTGAAGATATTTACATGTATTTGGATTTATTAGCCTTACATTTATAATATAAATTTACAGTAATATATGTACCATTAGAGCTTCCTTGCAAATAGGACTGTATTCTTTTTACTCATATAACTAATGTCAGGCACTAATGGACACTTAAATATTATTTAATTGAAGATTTATAAAGATATGGTTTAGCTTTTTAGAATTGTGCAAAGTGCTAGTCTTCCTTAAACTAGAAGGAATGAATTAATAATATTACCTATAAAATAAATACATGCACTTATACATTAATGCATAATTACTTCATTAAGTAAGTCATTTCTTATCCTTTTAAATCTTTGATATGGGAAGTGTATTTCTCTTCTGTTTTGGAATCCAAGTTAGCATAGCATATGTAAAATCTCCAAGGTAGGGAAAATATGCCAGTAAAAGTCCTTTTATTCCTCACATGATAGAATAACCCAAGGCCATTTTTCTGGCACTTACCAAATAATTAACATGCATGATGAAAGCTTTCATTTTTCTGTAATTTTTTTTCTTTCACACCTAAAGCTAGATGAGAGGTTCTCATCCTCTTTTTGAAAAAAAAAAAAAAAACAAAACTAATAGATAAGGTTTGTATTTGATCACAAATGGTCATATCATACATGGCATCATTGATAAGATCTTCCATATCCCCTCTTTTAGTCAGCTTTGAGAAAATGAGGAAACATTTCATTCTCATATTTTCTTCCATCAGTCAATTCCTACTGACAAAGACCTCACAATACAAATCTAAAAGGAGATAACAGAAATTGCCCTGGAACCCCTGAGAGGAAGAAGCATCCCCATTATACATTAAAACCGGACTATTCTTATCAAAAAACAACCAAAAAAGGGGGGAAAAATCTGGAATGCTTTCTTTTGAACTACCAAGGCATTGTAAATTGGGGCACTGCCATACCCTTATACTGTTCTGCATGTACATCTGGAGGTCTATAGTATTTCATTCCTCTATCCAGACAGCTGGAAACAATAATTTTTAATAAATCATTTTGGAAAAATAATTCTTATGCATAAGTTTCTATTTCTTTCTTTAGTGTGATCAGGGAGTTATTATATAAATGCTCATTTGTAAAGGCATTTGCTACCAAATGAAAGAAATGAAAGGGGTGCAGAAACTGATGTCTCCTCATTTCCAAAATCTTTGAATTCAAGAAACTTCAATCTTATTGCTTCAGGGAGGGGACCCTTTTATAGGGTAGAAAACTCAGCTACAATGATATTTTGATTGGTTTAGATAATATAAGCAGTAAAACACATAACTGGACATCAAGCGCATTATACTTATTCCTGCTTTTATTCAAGGATCCTCTCCTCCTATCAGTATAGAAATGCTTTCATTTTTACTTCCTACTTTACTTTATTTCTCAATGTCTTTCCCCTTAAACATAATTACTTTCTGGTTCTATTATCAACTAACTTGAAATTCTATTAGCATGAAGATAAGATTCCAAATCTATCATTAAAAAGAAGGCCCTGTGCCATATAACGCCCAAATTGACAGCTAAAATGCTAAGGGTCTTGATATTTTATTCATGAATTTTCTTAAGCACTTACATAGACATTCACACACATCCATATATATATATATATATATATATATATATATATATATATATATATATATATAT